>PVIA01007482.1:0-82080 GCA_004024845.1 Tonatia bakeri
GCATCCACCAGTCCTAAAAGACCCCCTGGCCATCACTGTGGGCATTTTCACATGATTCGTCCTGTTCTATCTGGTCTCAACTACAATAAGCACCACAAAACACTAAATAATGGGCAGTATCTAACTTAGTTTCTAGATAGTCTTATGAATATAAAAGTATATTTGGACTAACACTGAAGTATTCAGGCATCTTTTTTTTAGATTATGATATTCCTTTTATTAGTTTTTAGAATTTAATATTATTATTTCTTTAATTTCTTTATTTTATTGTTATTCAAGTACAGTTTTCTGCCTTTCCACCACCCATCCTGACCACCCCAGCCCTCCCCACCTTCCTCCCCCATTTGCATCCACCCTTGTTATTGTCCATATGTCCTTTATAACTGTTCCTGTAAACCCTTCACCCTTTTTTCCCATTATCCCCTCCCCTCTTCCCTCTGATGGCTGTCAGCCTGTTCTCAATTTCAGTGTCTTTGGCTATGCTTTGCTTGTTTGTTTGCTTTGTTGTTTAGGTTACTGTTAAAGGTGAGATCATATGGTATTTGTCTTTCACTTACTGGCTTATGTCACTTAGCATAATGCTTTCCAGTTGCATCCATGATGTTGCAAAGAGTAGGACCACCTTCTTTCTTTCTGCTGCATGGAATTCCATTGTGTAAATGTGACGCAGACACTGGCCCACAGTGCCCATGGTGTCATGGATGAGACATGAGACATTCACATGGACTACCGAGTCCTGTGGAGGAAAAGGGACAACACAGCTACCCTCTCAAGGGGAAGGTGCCTTGGAGTGGCAGCCACTCCTCAAAGGAGAGCACCCCAATCCTTCCCTTCATAGGTTTTTCATTGACTTTCCATTTGCACAGGAATACAGGTAAAGTTCATTAATCATTGTCAGGCAGTAAAGATCAAACAATAGATAGTATACAAAGAACTCTGAGGGCCTATTCTGAGTCAGGGTCTATTAGCTAAAAGTCTACAAAATTTTTTGGGAAACAAACTCATTTCCTGTTTGTACCTTTATCATTTAATTAAGAGCATTCTTAGTAAAGCAGGTTTCACAGGAGTTTATGTATTCTTTCTTAGGCCTGATCACCTGGGAAGCCCGCCCTTTCCAGCACAGGGCTGCACCACCCTCTGTCATTGTTTCAGGGTTAAGTCAGGCAGAGGGAGCAAGGCAGCTGAGAGATAGGAGACTTCTTCTCAGACAGAATGAGGACTCAGGCTTTGTCAAAGCTTAGGGGCGAGGGTTCATCACCCCTTTTTGCTGTAGGCCCCCCAAGTCCTTTCTTGGGGGCCTCCCACATGATCATGTCTGTCTTAGGTCATTCTCCCCTTGGGGAATCTTACCTATCATTGGCTAATTGATCAAGCATTCGGGGCCAGTTATGGAAAAAGGAGCAGAAGTGGTGGTCCTGCCAGGGAGATAAGCTTTGGCTCCTTAGAGGCTTCTGGTTCGAAGGTCACTCACTCAGCCTTAGCCATGGGGGGTTACAGCTCCTGAAACCAGGCAAGGTGGCTCCCAACATAAATGTACCATAGTTTTTTGTCCATTCATTTACTGATGGGCACTTGGGTTGCTTCAAGCACTTGGCTATTGTAAATTGTGCTGCTATTGGATCTTTTGGATTTGGTTCTTTTGGATTGGCATTTCAGGGTTCTTAGGATATAATACTAACAGTGAAATTGCCAGGTCTAAAGGCAGTTCCATTTTTAGTTTTCTGAGGAAATTCCATACTGTTTTCCACAGTGGTTGTACCAGTCTGTAATCCCACCAACAGTGCACTAGGGTTCCCTTCTCTCCACAACCTCTCCAACACTTGTTGTCTGTTGTTTTGCTTATGATGGCCATTCTGACTGGTGTGAAGTGGTACCTCATTGTCGTTTTAATTTGCATCTCTCTAATAGTTAGTGATACTGAGCATCCTTTCATATGTTTCTGGACCCTCTGTATGTCCTCCTTGGAGAAGTGTCTGTTCAAGTCCTTTGCCCATTTTTTAATTGGGTTGCTTGTCTTTTTAGAGTGAAGTTGTGTGAGTTCTTCATATAATTTGGAGATCAAACTCTTATCTGAGGTATCATTGGCAAATATGTTTTCCCATATGGTTGGTTCTCTCTTCATTTTAATTCTGTTTTCTTTAGCCATGTAGAAGCTTTTTATTTTGATGAGATTCCATTAGTTTATTCTTTACTTTCTGTTCCTTACTTTAGGGGACATACCAGTGAAAATATTGCTGCGTGGAATAACTGAGATTTTCCTGCCCATATTTTCCTCTGGGATTTTAATGGTGTCACAACTTACATTTAAATCTTCTATCCACCTTGAATTTATTTTTGCATATGATATAAGTTGGTGCTCGAGTTTCATTTTTTTGCATGTAGCTGCCCAGATCTCCCAACACCATTTGTTAAAGAGGCTTTCTTTGTTCCATTTTATGCTGCTGCCCCCCTTGTTGAATATTAATTGACCATAAGGACTTGAGTTTATTTCTGGGCTCTCTATTCTGTTCCATTAGTCCATGTGTCTGTTTTTATGCCAGCACCAGACTGTTGTGATTACAGTGGCCTTGTAGTATAGTTGTGTCAGGTATTGTGATCCCTCCTACTTTACTCTTCTTTCTCAAAATTGCTGCAGCTATTCAGAGTTGTTTATGGTTCCATATAAATTTTTGAAGTGTTTGTTCTATATTTGTGAAATATGCCATCGATACTTCAATAGGTGTTGCATTGAATCTATAAATTGCTTTGGGTAATATGGACATTTTGATGATGTTAATCTTTCCAATCTATGAACACAGTATATGTTTCCATTTGTTTGTGTCTTCCTTCCTTTCCTTCTTCAGTGTTGTGTACTTTTCTGAGTACAGGTCTTTTACTTCCTTGGTTAGGTTCATTCCTAGATATTTTATTTTTCTTGTTGCTATATCAAATGTGATTTTTTTCCTGATTTCTTTTTCTGATGTTCCATTGTTGGTATACAAAAATGCCTTTGGCTTGTGGATATTGACTTTGTATCCCTCTGTTTTGCCAAATTCATTTATTAGGCAGAGCAGTTTTTTGGTGGAGTCTATAGGATTTTCTATGTGCACTATCATGTCATTTGCAAACAATGACAGTTTTGTTTCCTCTTTTCCAATTTGGATGCCTTTTCCTTCTTTTTCTTGTCTGATTGCTGTGGCTAAAACTTCCAATACTATGTTGAATAGAAGTGGTCAAAGTGGATAACCTTGTCTTGTTTCTGATCTTAGTGGGAAAGATTTTGGTTTTTGCCCATTGAGTATGATGTTGGATGTTGGTGTCTCATATATGGCCTTTATTATGTTGAGGAATGTGCCCTCTATTCCCACTTTGCTGAGTGTTTTTATCATAAGTGGGTGTTTACTTTATCAAATGCTTTCTCCACATCTATTGATACAATCGTGATTTTTGTGTTTGCTTTTGTTTATGTGATGTATTACATTTATTGATTTATGGATATACTATCCTTGCATCCCTGGGATGAATGCCACTTGGTCATGGCGTATGATCTTTTTAATGTATTGCTGGATGCAATTTGCCAATATTTTGTTGAGGATTTTAGTGTGTATGTTTATCAGTGATATTGGCCTGAATTTTCTTTCTTTGTTGTGTCTTTATCTGGTTTTTGGATTAGGATGATGCTGGTTTTACAAAAAAAATTTGGGTGTCTTCCATCTTCTTGGAATTTTTGGAGAAGTCTGTGAAGGATAGGGATTAGCTCTTCCTTAAGTGCTTTGTAGAAGTCTCCTGTGAAACCATCTGGTCCAGGGATTTTGTGTGTTGGGAGTTTTTTTATTACTGTTTCCATTTCTTTTGCTGTTGTTGGTCTGTTCAGGCCTTCTGCTTCTTTTTCACTGAGTTTTGGAAGATTATATTTTTCTAGAAATTTGTCCATTTCATCTAGGTTTTCAAATTTCTTGGCATACAGTTCTTCATAGTAATTTCTTATAATCCTTTGTATTTCTGTGGTATCAGTTGTGATCTCTCCTCTTTCTTTCCTGATTGTGTTTATTTGGGTCCTCTCTCTTTTTTTCTTGATGAGTCTACTTAAAGGCTTGTTGATTTTGTTTATCTTTTCAAAGAACCAGCTCCTGGATTCATTGATCCTTAGAATTGTGCTTTTAGTCTCTATGTTGTTTAATTCTGCCCTGATATTAGTTATTTCCTTCCTTCTACTTGCTCTGGGCTATCTTTGTTGTTGTTCCTCTAGTTCTTGTAGACATAGGGTTAGGTTGTTTATGTGAAATGTTTCTATTTTTTTTAGGTAGGTCTGTATAGCTGTGAACTTCCCTCTCAGGACTGCCCTTGCTGTGTCCCATAAGCTTTGGGGTATTGTGAGTTCATTTTCACTTGTTTCCAAGAACTTTTTGATTTCCTCCTTGGTCTCCTTCTTGACCCATTCATTGTTTAGTAGCATGCCATTCAATCTCCATGAGTTTGAGTGTTTGGGGGTTTTTTCCTTGAGGTTGGTTTCTAGTTTCAGGCCTTTGTGGTCAGAGAAAATGCTTCATATGACTTCAGTTTTCTTGAATGTGTTGAGGCTTGTTTTGTGTCCTATCATGTGGTCTATCTTTGAAAATGTTCCATGTGCACTTGAAAAGAATGTGTATTTTGCTTCTTGGGGATGAAGGCTCTCTCTATATAAGTTAAGTTCATTTGATCTAGGACATTGTTCAGTGCTGCAATATTTTTGTTGATATTTTGTTTGAAAGGTCTGTCCATTTTTGACAGTGGGGTGTTAAAATCCCCCACTATAATTGTGTTGCTCTCAATATTTTTCTTGAAGTCCTCTAAGATTTTCTTTATGTAGTTGGGTGCTCCTATGTTGGGTGCATATTATTTACAGTATTATGTCTTCTTGGTGGATTCTTCCCTTGAGTATTATGAAGTGACCTTCTGGGTCTCTCTTTATGGCCCTGTTTTGGAAGTCCATTTTGTCTGAAATGAGTATTGCTACCCTGGCTTTTTTTTTTTTTCCTGTCCATTTGCTTGGAAAATTTGTTTCCAGCCCTTCACTTTTAGCCTGTGCAGGTCTTTTATCCTGAGGTGGGTCTCTTGTAGGCAGCATATGTGTGGGTCATGTTTTCTTATCCATTCAGCTTTCTATGTCTTTTGATTGGGGTATTTAATCCATTTACATTTAAGGTTATTATTGATAGGTACTTATTCATTGCCATTTTCATATCTGTGTTCCTCTCTGTCTGTCTCTTTTCCTTCCTTTCCTTAAAGCAGTCCCTTTAGCATCTCTTGCAGAGCTGGTTTGGTGGATGTGTACTCTTTTAGACTTCTTTTGTCTGGAAAGCTCCTTATTTGGCCTTCTATCTTAATTGAGAGCCTTGCTGTGTAAAGTATCCTTGGTTGCAGTCTCTGGCTTTCATTGCTTGGAATATTTCTTGCCAATCTCTTCTGGCTTGTAGTATTTCCATTGAGAAGTCAGCTGTTAGCCTTATTGGGGCTCCCTTGTATGCTACTTCCTGTTTGTCCCTTGCTGCCTTTAATATTCTCTCTTTGTCTTGAAATTTTGCCATTTTAATTATGATGTGTCTTGAGGTAGTCCTCTTTGGGTTTCTCTTGATTGAGACTCTGTGTTTGCTGGATGTGTGTGACTTTTTCTGTCATCAAATTAGGGAAGTTTTCCATTATTAACTTTTCAAACAGGTTTTCTATCCCTTGCTCTTCTTCTTCTCCTTCTGGTATCCCTATTATATGGATATTGTTACATTTCATGTTGTTTTGCAGTAACCTTACCACTTGTTCATTCTTTGAGTCTTTTTTCTTTTTCTTGGTCTATCTGGAAGTTTTTTCTACTTGTCCTCCAACTCGTTCTTTTAATTTTCTTCTTCATCTTCCAGCCTGCTTGTAATTCCTTCTAATGTGTTTTTTATTTCTGATATTTTATTGTTCATTTCTTCCTGGTTTTTGTTTATAGTTTCTATTTCCTTTTTCATGCTGATGTAGTTCTCACTCAATTCTTTGTGAGACAACAGTCCGTGAGCTCCTTGAGCATCTTTATAACCATTAATTTGAATTCTGTATCTGATAGCTTGTTTACCTCCATTTTGTTTAGTTGTTTTACTGGGGAGTCTTTTTATTGCATGTTCTTTTTTTGTCTCACCATTTTAGGTGTCTCTTTTTGTTTGTTTCTGTGCTTCCTGACGTTTTGCTTTGTTAGCTATCTTTGTAGGGTGAACTATGGTAGGAATTCTATGAGGTTCAGTGGTGTAGTCTTTGATCTCCTTAACTGGCCACTCTAGGTTTGCCCTTTCTTCTGTCTGTGTGAGCTCTCTTTTTGTACTTGGGTTTGTACCTTTTGGTGGTTTCTTTATTGGTTGTTTTTCTCCTCCAGCAGATATACTGGTGTCCACAGTTCCCACCTATTCTTGTATGTGATCAGTGGCAGGGGGTAGGCAAAATGGATTAAGACAGTGGGAGAGTATTTTTTAGAATTTAAAGTACCAGCAAGTAGAAAAGAGATAGGAGATTCTTTGGATAAGTATAGCATTAACTGTGATATTTCACCCAATTAGCCACTTTTTATAAAAGGTGAAAGAGAGCTAAGACTCATGGTAGAGGGGAAAATGATTGTGAGCTGAATCCAGAAAACAGAGAGCTTGTGTAAGATTATATGATGAGGTATCATGAGATTAAAGTACAGAAAGTAGGCATAGCGTGAGAGAGAATAGAGTTAACCACAACAATAATAATGCTCAGGATTGAAGTGAAGTGGGTGAAGACCATGGAGGGTTACTGTGTAGTATGCACAATTGTATGGAATAACAATTATTTGCAATAGTACTGAAACAACAATAATATGATAAGAAATATATGATTTTGATAACCATAATAGAAATTACCCAATCAAAAGTTATATGTTATTGGAACATGGGTGAGGTGAAAGAAGAAAAATTAAAATATAATGCAGAGAGAATAAGGAAGACCAGTCAAGTAATGCAATTAAACAGGGAAATAAAACAAGGAAAACTAAACATAAGGAAAACCAGTCAAGCAATGCAATTAAACAAGGAAATAAAACAAGAAAAACTAAACATAAGGAAGAGAAATAAAAAATATCAATAAAATAAAAGTGGTAAAAAATAATTGCAAGATAAGAATAATACACACACACAATAAAACGCCAGTTCTGTGGGATCACACAGTGACATTTGTCTCAGTTTCTCAGTTTTGAGGTTAGCCTTGTGCTCCCCCTTTTGATCTGTCTCTGGATCCTTTGTAACTCTGAGTCTTATCATCTCACTTGGGGGAAGAAAAAAAAGGTTGGAGAAAGAGGATCCAAAGAGGGAAAAAAAAGATAATAATAAACCTTCTACTGACTTTAAACTGTTCATTGAGTTCTGCTGGTCTTCCTAAATGCCACAGGAAGAGGGGGCTAGGCTTCACTTTTCTCCCTTCCTTTATTCTGAGAGAGTGGGGACCAGGTTTGGTTTCCAATATTCAGTTTCTCGGCCTCCAGCCCAGGTCTTCCATGAACTGTCAGGCTTAACTTATCTACTCAGCTGCTCACGGTGTGAGTCAATCTTCAGTGCATAGCTGGAGACCAGCGGGCCGAGGGGTTTCCCTCTGCTACTGTCTCTGGGCAGTGTGAGACTAGCGGGGCATACAGTTCCCCTCCATCACTCACTCTGGGCCAGCACAGCTGAAATCTCCCTTGGGGTGAGCCAGCCAATGCTGGAGAGTTCCTTACAAAGCAGCTGCCCACCATTCCTTCTTAACAGGCACACAGCTTTTCACTCTTCAGCCAGTCCAGAGATTATCCAAATCAGGGCCCAACACTGCCCAACTCCTCCCCACTCCAGGTGTTGCCCAGCACCCCAATTTCCCTGGTACCAGTGTCCATAGTCCCAGCTGATGTGCATCACCTCTGTGTGTCTCCCACTTCATCTCTATTCCCCCAGTGACTTCCAGCACCCAGGTCCCTCCTGGTGCTGAGCTGCCCTCCCTGCTGTGGTAGGGGAGGGGACTAGTGATCTATCTCTCCTCCCCAGATCCTGTGGTAGGCACTGGCTTGGGGGCTGCAGCAGCCTTGCTCTCAGCACAGATCCCAGGGACCTTACCATCCCAGCACACTAACCTCACTGTCTGTTTTTCAATGTCCTCTGCAATTTTTTGCCTCCAAACTGCCTATAAGCTGGGGTTCCATTGACTGTCCACTCTGTTCCTTAGAAGATCAGCTAGATGTGCCAGCTGGGCACAGGGAGAACTGGGCTCCACTCCCACCTACCTCACCACCATCTTCTTTCTCCAGTCATCTTAATTTAAGCAGTTTACATAAAATTGACTTGGGAAGACTGATCTCCAAGAAATATTCTTGCTTTGAATGATAATAAATTTGGAATTTGACCAAAAATGAATGTTACACCTAAGGATGCATTTTATCAAACAGTTTTTTGTTTGCTTGAAAAATCCTATGACTTGGAAGCTGATGCTCTGCTGCTCCAAGAACCCACTTTAATGATAAGGGGGATACGATGCCCTTTTGTTCTCCTTCCTCCAATACATATTTGGGGACCTGGGAGTGCTTATGTGGCCTGGCAATTGGCTGAGGTTTTCTCCATGTTGTAGATCCCAGGAAATCACAAACAAGTAATGCCCATGAGACAGAAGTTATTTGGCACACATTTACATCAGGCTGGCTTGGCTGTCATCCAGAAACCAACCAGTAAATTCAAAGTAAGGCATCTGTATTATATAGATTTTGTTGAAAACAAATCACCTTGAAATTTGATGGCTTAAAGCAAAAAGTACTTATTACACATTATGCATCTGAATTTCCCAGCACAGTTGGATGGAATGGCTGGAATAGCTGGAATGGCTGGGTCCTTTCCATGTGGTCTTTCATGAACCAGCAGGCCAGCCTGGGCCTGTTCAGATAGTAGAAGAGTTTCCAGCATAATAGAAGAAGCAGCAAAGTTTCTTTAGGCACAGGATTGGACGTCATACAGGGTTACTACTGATGCACTCTATTAGTCAAAGAAAGTCACAAGGCTTCCCAGATTTGAGAAGTGAGAAAAGTGACTCCACTTATTGGTAAAAGGGACTGTAGAGAACCTAGGGCAATTTTGCAATGCACAACAGCATCTATAATTTTTGCCCCTTGATACGAATAAGACAATTGCCAGTGTCATTGTCTTGTACCTCATCAGATTCCGAGGCTGAAGCAGACACGCTTATGAAGCACAGCATGGAATCCATTCCACCAGCGACATTCTCCGGGTGATAGCCATTCTATTAATAAAAAATGGATCCTAAAATGAAATTCGGCCAAGAAAATAAAAAGAACTCTTGGAGAATTCTGTGTTTCCTTTAGTGAGCCTTGTTAAAGAAAATTTCTTTGCTCTATTCTTTGTAACCTAGTTCAGCTAACATAAGATAAATTGAAAAAATACAGTGTCAGTGCTTTCGGCTTCAGGCTTCACATCTTGGTTTTCCTGGTGCTTGTGGGACAAAAGGACCAGCTTTTCTAGCTGTTGAAATTCTTTTCCTCTGTCTTCCTAGGCGTGGCCAGCATTTCTGGCATCCCACTGCCTTTAAATTGTTGAGGTTAAACACTAACCTCTTCAGAAGTTGTTCCCAGGTCTTTTTTGATCGAAGATCTTATTTCACAAATCACTTCCTCTCCATTTTATTATAAAATCTGTTGTTCCCAATCTCAGCCTCCACAAGGAAGCACAGAATATCTTTGCCATCCGTCTTCATCAAGATCTCTGTAAACACAGAATGATGTTAGGTATAAAGCAGGAATTGTATGACTTGACGTGATTTGAGGTGTAATCATTATTTATCAATACCTTTATATAAATTTTTTGATGATGATTACTGACATTTCTACCATTAGCAAAGCTTTATTTCTCTTGGAGTAGTCCAGCTCATTGATGGACTAAGATATTAAATGTTAAATACACCAGCTAGTCTTGAGGAAATAGGACAAAGCAAAAGCAGTGTACAGAGTGTGAAAAGTGGAATTTAAAACAGTAGGACTGGGCTCTATATTCAGTGGAACCACCAACTGGCTGGGTGACTCTGTGTGAGACTGGGTCATCTGCAAAATCAAGGCTGCAAACAAGGAAAGCGCTAAGTTTCTTATCATTGGTGAGGTGAGAATGTGCATGAGAAGCCAAGCAGGCACAGGAAGTCAGGGCAAGGTCTTCTGGGAGTCTTGATGAGTGCCCTGGGGGTCAGGAGTCACACCCATTTACTGGACCCTAAAGAGAAAGGCCCTAACTAGGAGAAAAATAGTGAAAAATAAAAGACATTAAAAGTAAATGGGAAGTTTTGCTTTGTCCCATTCAGCTATCATTTACTCAGCACCTACTGTGTGCTAGGCACTGTTAGGTGATAAATCTGAGTCACTAACTCAAAAAAATTATAAATAAACTTATAAAAATAGATAATAGCAAAATAGCTCTACTATACATTAAGCCAGTTGTTTATTCTGGGTAGTAGAAGAGCCAGGAGGAGGACACCGAGAAAGATTCCTGGAGATGGTAACAACTGAGTCTTGAAGGCTGAGTGGGAATTGTCAAGGGGAATAAAGGAAGAGAGAACATCCCAGGAGAGCATTCCACAAAGAATAAAGATCAGAAGTCAAAGTGTGAAGACATGAGAGGTATAGTGCTTGTGGGAAACAGCCCTCTGACAATAGGATTGCAGTTTAGCAGATCAGCTTCTGGAAGAAGGACGCCAGAGCTTAAGGGTGGGAAAGTGAAGAAAAATATGTTCTTTTTCAATATTCACTCAGTCCTGGAAGCCATCATTGTATGTTCTTCCATTTTATCCCCTGAGTCTCAAAGAGTCCAATTCCTTATTTGTAATATATAAATAGAAGTATTGGCTGCACATTAAAGTCTTCAAATCCTTATATCTAATTTACAGAAGGAAAAGTTTGTCTGGAGAATTGAGACATATTTTAAGACCCTTACATGGTCTCTGAGCTCTCTAGCAGTGAAGCCAAAGATAACACTGAGCTGAGATGGAACTCAGAGCTCATATTCCTAGTTTTAACAACCTACTTATCACTACACAAATATCAGTTTAATTGAAACTTAAATATTTAATAGCTGCTATCATATTAAAGACATTTAAGTTTTGCACCCAAACTTTCATTTCATCTCTACTGCACAGAGAAAGTTAAAAATTGATTTCCAGATGGTTATATCAATCAAGGTGTACCCTCAGAGGAAGCCTGGTAGTCTGGAATTCAGAGCCTATTAAATGTGTTCAGTAAAATCAGATTCTAAGGTTCCAGGTATTCCTGATCCCCACAGCTCTGCAGTTCAGGGGATACTTAACCAACCTAGCTCAGAATCTACCATGTACCCAGCACTGTAACACAAAGAGGACCAAACAGAAAAATAGCACCTAGTCCTTATTATATAATATTTATCTTGTTACAGGGGAGGCAAGCCTTGCCCACCTTTAAGTAATTAGACAAAAATTGAAGGGGAAAAAAGCTTAAAAAATTATCCTACAATATCACCTTAAGGGGAATCTCTTCCAGGAGTGTATAAACTTTTGGCATCTCTGGGCCGCACTGGAAGAAGAGTGGTCTTACACACATTAAACACACTAACACTAATGGAAACAAACAAATATCATACTGTTTTATGTAAATTTACAATTTTGTGTTGGGCTGCATTCACACCCATCCTGGGCTACATGTGGCCTGTGGGCCACAGGTTGGGCCACAGGCCTTTAAAAGGAATTTTTTTGACTGGTGGGTAAGAGGTCAGTTTTACACAATTTTGAACACTGAATCTCACCTAGATGGGGACAGAAGATAACAACTAATGTGAGTTTTCTTGATTGAGAAGTGAGATCAAATTTTAGATATTGGATGGAATGGGCAGCAAAGGGCATCTGAAGCTCTACCAGATGAGGCTGAAAACTAAGTTCACAGGGCTCTTGTTGTGATGAGGAGCTAAATCCACTTCTAAAATGCAAAGTTTGTTGGGAGGGGTGGGGAGTAACTGAATTAATCATCATTCACTTACACTTTGCATCAAATCAGCAAATATATTAACTTCTGTTAAATGAATGGCAAACAGGGGAAGTACATATCTCTGTATGCTTGGAAGGGACAAGAGGCTGGTGGGGGATTACACACCCAGGGAGCTATTTGCAGACACTTTCATTAGCTCCTAGGGCTAAGGAACGAGGAAGCTTCAAGAAAAGGGAGCAATGTAATTCTGCTCACTTTACTATTGGAGCCAACGTATTTACTGTCAGAGATATTTCAGACAATAGACACTCTAGTTCGTATAATAGAAAATCTTCTATTGGTAAACCACTCCTCTGCTTATTCATTAATTTGACATAATTTATTTTTTGTGTGTTTCTGATATTTTTTATTGTTGTTCAAATACAGTTGTCTCCATTTTAACCTCACCTCGGCCTCCTCCCCACCCATCCCTGCCTCCCATCCTCAAACCTAACCCCTTTAGTTTTGTCCACGTGTCCTTTATGCATGTTCATTGATGGACCTTCTCCTATTTTCCCCCATTATCCCTCTCCCTCTTACCCCTGGCTACTGTCAGTTTGTTCTTGAATTCAATGTTTCTGGTTATATTTTGCTTTCTTGTTTGTTTTATTGATTAGGTTCCACTTATAGGTGAGATCACACGGTATTTATCTTTCACCTCCTGGCTTATTTCACTTAGCATAATGTTTTCCATTATCATCCATGCTGTTGCAAAGAGTAGGAGCTTATTCTTTCTCTTTGCTGCATAGAATTCCATTGTGTAAATGTACCATAGTTTTTTAATCCACTGATTTACTGGTGGGCATTTAAGTTGCTTCCAGCACTTGGCTATTGTAAATTGTTCTACTATGGATATTAGGGTGCATAGATTCTTTTGAATTGGTGTTTCAGGATTCTTAGGGTATAATTCCAGCAGTGGAATTGCCAGGTAAAAAGGCAGTTCCACTTTTAGTTTTCTGAGGAAATTCTATACTGTTTTCCACAGTAGCAGTACCAGTCTGTATTCCTACCAACAATGCCCTAGGGTTCCCTTTCTCCACAACCTTGCCAGCACTTGTTTGTTGATTTGTTTATTATGGTGATTCTGATTGGTGTAAAGTGGTATCTCATTGTGGTTTTAATTTGCATCTCTCTGATGGCTAGTGATGCTAAGCATCTTTTCATATGTCTCTGGGTCCTCTGTATGTCCTCCTTGAAGAAGTATCTATTTAAGTCTTTTGCCATGTTTTAATTGGGTTGTTTGTTTTCCTGGAGTGGAGTCGTATGAGTCCTTTATATATTTCAGAGATCAAACCCTTGTCTGAGGTATCATTGGCAAGTATATTTTCCCATACAGTTGGTTCCCTTTTCATTTTACTGCTGTTTTCTTTAGCCATGCAGGAACTTTTTATTTTGATGAAGTTCCATTTACTTATTCTTTCCTTTATGTCCCTTGCTCTAGGGGACATATTGGTGAAAATATTGCTTCACGGAATATCTGAGATTTCCCTGACTACATTCTCCTCCAGGACTTTTATGGTGTCATAACTTATATTTAAGTCTTTTTTCCACCTTGAATTTATTTTTGTGTATGGTGTAAGTTGGTGGTCAAATTTCTTTCTTTTTTTTTTTTTTCATGTAGCTATTCAGATCTCCCAACACTGTTTGTTGAAGAGGCTATTTTTGCTTCATTTTAAGCTTCTGTCCCCTTTGTCAAATATTAACTGACCATGGTACTTAGGTTAATTTCTGGGCTCTCTATTCTGTTTCATTGATCTATTTAGTCTGTTCTTATGCCAGTACCAGACTGTTACAATTACTGTGGTCTTGTAATATAGTTGATGTCAGGTGTGGTGATCCCTCCTACTTGGTTCTTTCTCAAAATTTCTGTGACCCTTTGGGGTTGTTTATGGTTCCTTATACATTTTTGAAATGTTGGTTCTTTATCTGTGAAATATCTTATTGGTATTTTAATAGGGATTGCACTGAATCTGTAAATTGCTTTGGGTAGTATGGACATTTTGATGATGTTAATTCTTCTGATCCATGAGCATGGTATATACTTCCATTTGTTTATGTCTTCATTAATTTCTTTCTTTAGTGTTGTGTATTTTTCTGAGTAAAGGTCTCTTACCTCCTTGATTAGGCTTACTCCTAGGTATTTTTATTTTTCTCTTTGCTATATCAAATGGGATTTTTTCTCTGATTTCTGTTTCTGATATTTCCTTGTCGGTGTACAAAATTGCCTTCAATTTGGAATATTGACTTTGCATCCTGCTTTTTTGCCAAATTCACTTATTAGGTCAAGTAGTTTTTTTGTGGAGTCTATAGGATTTTCTATGTACATTATCATATCATCTGTAAACAATGACAGTTTTACTTCTTCCATTGCAATTTGCATGTCTTTTATTTCCTTTTCTTGTCTGATTGCTGTGACTAAAACTTTCAATACTATGTTGAATAGAAGTGTTGAAAGTAGACATCCTTGCCTTGATCCTGATCTTAGTGGAAAAGCTTTTAGATTTTTCCCATTGAGTATGATGCTGGCTGTAGGTCTGTCATATATGGCCTTTATTATGTTGAGCTAGCTCCCTCTATTCCCACTTTGCTAAATATTTTTATCATAATGGGGGCTGTACCTTATCAAATGCTTTTTCTGCATCTACTGATATGATCATGTGATATTTGTTTTTCATTGTGTTTATGCGATGTATTACATTTATTAATTTGTGGATATTGTACCATTCTTGCATTCCTGGAATGAATCCCACTTGATCACAGTGTGTGACCTTTTCAATGTATTGCTGGATGTGGTTTGCCAATATTTTGTTGAGGATTTTAGCATCTATGTTCGTCAGCGATATTGGCCTGAATTTTCTTTCTTTGTTGTGTCTTTATCTGGTTTTGGGATTAGGATGATGCTGGTTTTACAAAGAAAGTTTGGGCGTCTTCCCTCTTCATGGACTTTTTGGAAAAGTCTGTGAAGGATAGGGGTTAGCTCTTCCTTAAATGTTTTGTAAAACTCTCCTGTGAAACCATCTGGTCCAGGGCTTTTGTGCACCAGGAGTTTCTGGTTGCTGCTTTGATTTCACTAGCTGTTATTGGTCTGTTCAGACTTTCTGCTTCTTTTTCATTCAGTTCTGGGAGATTATATTTTTCTAGAAATTTGTCTATTTCACCCAGATTTTCAAAATTTTTTGCATATAATCAGTCATTCATAGTAATTTCTTACAATCTTTTGCATTTCTGTGGTATCAGTTGTAATTTCTTCTCTTTGATTTCTGATTTGCTTATTTGGGTCCTCTCTCTTTTTTCCTTGATGAGTTTGCTTGAAAGCTTGTTGATTTTGTTTATCCTTTCAAAGAACCAGCCCCTGGATTTATTGATCCTTTGGATTGTTCTTTTAGTCTCTCTGTCCTTTAATTCTGCTCTGATCTTGGTTATTTCCTTCCTTCTACTTGCTCTGGGATTTGCTTCTTTTTGTTCCTCCACTTCTTGTGGATGTAGGGTTTTATTTGAAATGTTTCTGTCTTTTTTATGTGGACCTGTATCACTATAACTTCCCTCTCAGAACTGCCTTTGCTATGGCCCATAAGTTTGAACTATTGTGTTTTCATTTCATTTGTTTCCAGAAACTTTTTGATTTCTTCCTTGATCTCATTCTTGACCCATTCATTGTTTAATAGCATGCTATTCAATCTCCACTAATTTGAGTGCTTTTGAGTGTTTTTTTCTTGGGGTTGGTTTCCAGTTTCAGGCCCTCATGGTCTGAGAAAATGCCTGATATGATTTCAATTTTCTTGAATTTGTTGAGGTTTGTATTGTTTCCATTTTTATCTATCTTTGAAAATGTCCCATGTGCATTTGAAAAAAATGTATATTTGCTTTTTGAGATGAAAGTTTATATATATATATATAAGTCCATTTGATCTAGGGCATTGTTCAATGCCACAATATCCTTGTTGATATTTTGTTTGGAAGATCTATCCATTTTTGACAGGGGGTGTCAAAATCCCCTAGGATAAGTCTGTTGCTGTCCATATCTTTCTTGAAGTCCTCCACAATTTTGCTTGTATATTTGGATGTTCCTATGTTGGGTACATATATGTTTACAATGTTTATTTCTTCTTGATGGATTCTTCCCTTGGGTATTATGAAGTGTCCTTTAGTGTCTCTTTTTACAGCTTTTGTTTCAAAGTCTATTTTGTCTGATATAAGTATTGCCACCCCAGCTCTTTTTCCCTGTCCATTTGCTTAGAATATTTTTTCCAACCCTTCACTTCCAGTCTGTGTTGGTCTTTGTTTCTGAGGTGGGTCTCTTGCAGAGAGTGTATGTACAGGTCATGTTTTCTTATCTACTCAGCTACCCTATGTCTTTTTATTGGAGCATTTAATTCATTCACATTTAAGGTTATTATTGATGGTACTTATCCAGTTTTCCCCTTTTGTACCTGTTTTCCTCTCTCTCTCACTCTTTTTCTTCCTTTTAAAGCAGTCTCTTTAGCATATTTTGCAGTGCTGGTTTGGTGAACATGTATTCTTTCACCCTTCTTTTGTCTGGGAAACTCCTTATTTCACCTTCCATTTTAATTGAGAGGCTTGATGGGTAGAGTAGTCTTGGTTGCAGGTCTTTCTTTTTCATTACTTGGAATATCTCTTGCCATTATCTCCTGGCCTGCAGTGTTTCTGGTTAAAAATTAGCTGCTAGCCTTATCGGAGCTCCTTTGCATGCTACTCTATGTTTCTCCCTTGCTGCTTTTAAGATTCTCTCCTTGTCTTTAATACTTGGCATTTTAATGATGATGCATCTTGGAGTAGGCCCCTTTACATTCATCTTGATTGGGACCCTCTGTGCTTCCTGAACTTGCATGACTTTTCCTCTCACCAAATTAAGGAAGTTTTCTGTCATTATTTTTTCAAGCAGGTTTTCTAGCCCTTGCTCCTTTTCTTCTTTTTCTGATATTCCTGTGATGTGAATGTTTTTACATTTCATGTTGTCCTGAAGTTCCCTTAAACTCTTTTTATTCTTTTTGAGTCTTTGTTCATGGAGATGCTCTACCGGGTATTTCTTTCTACTTAGTCTTCCAGCTCACTAATTTGGTCTTCTACTTTGTCCAACCTGATTATAATTCCTTCTAGTGTATTTTTTTTTTATTTCAGAAATTGTATTCTTCATTTTTTTCTGATTCTTGGTTATACTTCCTGTTTCCTTTTTTATACTGTTGTAGTTCCCACTCAGTTCTTTGTAGTTATCTGTGAGTTCCTTGTGCATTCTTACAACCATCCTTTTGAATTCTAAATCTGATAGTTTGCTTGGCTCCATTTTATTTAGTTCTTGTAGTGGGGAGTCTTCCATTGCTTTTGATTGCAGGTTTTTTCTTTGTCTCCCCATTTTAGGTGATTCTTTTTGTTTGTTTCTGCACTTCCTGATGTTCTGCTTTGCTAGCTGTCTTTGTAGGGTGAACTTCTATGATAGGAGTTCTGTGGGACTCAGTGCTGTGGTCTCTTTGGTCTCTTTGTCTGGCTGCTCTAGGGTTGCCCTTTCTCCCATTTGAGTAGGCTTTCTTGTTGTAATTGGGTTTTACCCATTAGTCGCTCCTTTGTTGGTGGGTTCTCTCCTCCAGTGGGTTTACTGGTGTTCACAACTCCCACCTTATCTTGTATGTGATCTGCAGCAGGATGAAGGTGGACTGGAATATGACAGCAGTAGATTATTCTATGGGATTTAAAGTACGAACAAGTGGAGGACAGAGGAGATCCTTTGGAGAAGTACAACAATAACCATGATATTTCATCCAACTACCCATGTTTTAAAAGGTGAAAAAGAGATAAAACTCTTCTTACAGGGGGGAAGGAATGTGAGCTGACTCCAGAAAGTAGAGTGCTTATGCTAGATTAGATGGTGAGATGTAGTTAGAGTAAGGGGCAGCAACTTGGCATACTGAATGAGAGAATGAAGTTAACCACAACAGTAATAAAGCTCAGATCCATGGTAAAATGGACCAAGACCAGGGAAGAGTGCTGTGTGGAAATGGAATCAACAATAATATGAAGAGAAATATATGACCTGAATAAGAAGAATAACAAGTAAAAGACCAAGAGTAGTGTGTTATAAGAATACAAGTGAAGTGAAAGGAGAAAAATTAAAATGCAATATGAAAGGAGAAGAAAGAAAGCCAGTCAAACAATGAAATCAAACAAAACAAACTGCATGGAAGGAAGAGAAATAAAAAGAATAAAATAAAAATAATAACAAAAAATAAAAAGTAAGAAATAAAATGCAAGTTCTGTAGGATAGTGAAGTGAATTTTGTCTCAGTTGTTAGCATTAGTCTTCTGACCTCTCTCCTCTGGATCTGTCTTTGATCCTTTCACAGCTCCAGGTCTTATTGTCTTACACTTGGAAGAAAAAAAAAAAAAAAACCTCCTGCTGACTTTGAACCCACCAAGCAGGTTCTACTGGCCTTCCTAGATGCTGCAGGCAGAGGACTGGGTTCCAGGGTGGTTTTTTTTTTGTTTGTTTTCATTTCCTGTGGTTCTGTGTTGGTGCTTGGTCTGGGCTCCCATATTCACAGATGCCCAGCCTGCAGCCCAAGACCTCAGAGGGCTGCACGATCCCCACTGTCTATATTCACCAAGCCGGCGCTCTTAATCCACCTCATTATGCCTCCTTTTGATTAGACCCTGAGGTGCATTGAGTGAAAGCAACTTGCATCCCTCCTCCCTCTTTGCTGGTTTGGGTACCGCACTTGAAAAGTCCCTTTGAGGGAGTTTAGTTCCCCTATTAAGTTAATTCTCTTTGGGGACTACTACCGCTTTGTGCCCCTGCTGCACCACTTTGATCAGTCTGTGAGATGCTCTGGATTTGGAGCAAATTGTGCCACTCTTCCTCCCTCTTCACTGGCCCAGGGTGGCCCAATAGTTCTTTAAACAGTGGCTGAGAGCCTTTTTTTGAGTCAATTCCTCTTGCTTACTCCCACTGTTGTTATCCAGAGCCTGTCTTTACACACAGCCCAACTCTCTAACCAGTTCAGAAACCATCTGGGTCAGGGTCCATAATGATCCACCTCTTTCCCCATCTCCAGGTGTCACCTGGATCCCCCATTTCTCTGGTACTGTCCCAGCCTGTGACCACAGTCCCGGGGAGGGGGGGGGACACCGCCTCTGTGTGTCTCCCACTTCATTTTTATTACCCCTAGTGACTTCAAGCACCCAGGTATCTCCTGTTGAGGGACTGCGTTCCCTGCTCTGGGATGGGAGGGAACTGCAAAGTTACAATCCCTAATCCAGCTCTCCTCCAAACTCCTGGGGTAGCTGCTGTCCTGGCACCCAGTGCCAGGCCAGGTACCACAGCAGCCTTGGTCCCCACACAGATCCCAGAGACCTTACCATCCCTACACAAACTTCTTAGTATGCTTTTCAACATCTTCCACAATCATTGGCCTCCAAACTTTATATAAGCTGGGATGCTGTTGGCTGTTCACTTTGTTCTTCAGAAGATTGGCTAGGTGTCCAGTTGGGTGCACCAGCAAGTGGGTTCAGCTCCCAACTACCTCACCACCATCTTGTCCAAACATAATTTCTTTTAATACCCACTCCGTGCTAGGCTCTGAGATGCGAGGTGTAAGTTTCAGGGAACCTCATCCCCAATCAGTGGAATGCTGATCTTGCACCTTGCTCTGTCCTTCCCAGTTTACTCCCTCTACAGTATTCTGTCCAGGTCCTCACTTCCCAGTTATTGATGGACAATTTAAGGAACTATGCCCTGTCATGCATCTAGCAATAGGATATAGGAATACAGGTAGAGAAAGTATAATTTCTTCACTCAGTAAGTTATTTCCCAGGAAAAGGAATAAATATACAAACAGGAAATTCTGGTGTGAAGTGATTAGGTCCATTAAAATTATGCAGGATGTACTGGGAGGTAGAGTGGAGAGAAGAGAGGCAGGGAGACCAGCCACCAGGCTGTTAAACCAGTCAACCAGTCAAGAAGTCAGGGTGTTGACTTGGGGTGGTGAACACACCACACAGTATACAGATGATGTGTTTTAGGATTCCGCACCTGAGACCTGCATAATTTTATTAACCAGTATCACATAAATAAACAAACAAACAAACAAATAAATAAATAAATATTGTGTTTAGAGAGATCTTAAAGGGTCATAAGCCTGTATTTCTCAAGTCTGACTCAATATTAAGTTTATTAGGACTCAAAAAAAGATGAGGTCAGGGTGTGAAAGAAGGTGAGGGTGGAGAGAACAGGGTGGACTCAGACTTTCAGAGTTGTCCTGTTTTACATTACGGCTTTACTTGGTGTTTACCAACACATGGGTCACATGGATCTTCCAGTAACTTCTTTGGCCAAGTGCCAAAGTGTTAAATTACAAAGAGTAGAAATTAGCATCACATTTAACAATGTCTTCTTCTAAAAGTTAATTGTCAAGCCAAGAAATCTAGGTTTTTGGAAGAACTATGGATGCCGCTAGAACAGAATGATAGAGAATACAATAGTCTGGATTAGAGTCTCCTATAGGCTCATTCCTAAATAATTCACTGTCTCACAGTCATAGTGTTGTGATTTTTTTATGTCACAAATTTGAGCAATTCTGTCTCTATTAGGGGTTTTATTATGTCATGGGGGAATTAGCCTCTCTTACCTCACCTTTTCCAATTCAAAATCTTAAAAAGGTATTTTTTAATGGGAATTAATGCAACACCCTATGCCATCTAAGTCTCCATCATTTTCTAAATATCCCCTGGCTGGTATCACCTAAGTCACAGCCTGCCAGTTTTGGACGGTGTAATTCTAAATTCTATCTTGGTTGTTGGGTGTATGTTTAACTATACTATTATAGTAGGAAGATAAATATGTGAATTCTAGCAGCCTGTGCTTCACACACCTATATTCATTTCAGATTGGGCAAGAATAACTTGTCATCAGCAGGGGCTATAATAGGGAGATCATCTGTGGGTTCATAAGATCACACTATTGTTTCTATTAATGGTTATCATTTTTAAAGTTAAATCCAAGGCAACATAGTATGTCTAGCATATCTGTTCTTCTCTGTTAGTCTTCTCTTATGAATTTTGTACATATTTTAATGTAACAGAATGAGGGACGTGTTGAAATACACATGACCATGCTCTCTATGCTGCAGCATAGCAGTCAGTACCTGAGCCTGACTTAAGATGTCATAAGCGACACAGGAACTATCAAGCGGCATTGCAGTGCATTTGCATAGAGTGAAAGGTTCTTTTTCACAAACCATGCCTGCTTATGTAAACTTCCCTTTGATCTACCAGAATTGATTAGATTCTGCATCAAAACATCAGTGTCCACCTGCTACGGTCAGGACAGTTTACAACAACATTGCAGTGGAACAATAGATTTTGTTTTTCTACTCTGTTTTTACTTGTGCTTTCATGAACAGAATTATGGTTATTAAAATAAATATGCAATATAATTATTTCTTAAATAACTTTAAATACCTTTCACTGAAAATTATCTTCTTTTTTTTTTGGCAAACAATGATGTCTGGTATTGCTGAAAGAGTTTTTATACAATTTCATAAAATCTCCTCATTGTTTATTTTTTCCAATATATGTAAATTATTTATAGTCTGCTGCATATTGGACCCATTTTAAAAAATTAAATGAAACAAAATTTAGAAAAAGAGCACAAAAATGTAAACAAGCTTAACAATGGGGAGAACTCTAGTGTCTGTTACTGAGCAGAAAACAGCCTGGTGAGGAAAAAGAAAGAATGTGTAAAATAAAAAAAATAACTCATTCTTTAAGTTCCCCCACACTTTTCATGATAGCTTTGATTCAGTAAAATATTTTTGTTTGTTTTCTTGAAATTTTTTTTTGTATAAAATGAAAATTGCTAGCATCTTTATTTGTGTCGGAATATCTTGGAAAGAAATTCAATATCACTATATCAGTTTTTCATATTTTGTTTAGATGTCACTCCTGTTGTTTGATGGTTATGCCTGTGTATGATTTAGACTGATAGGCATTTATGCAGCTTGTGCTTACACAGTGTAAGAGTCAGAAATCAGAAATTAAAACACCATGCATGAGAATCCCTTAGCGAACACTTACAAAGTAATTTCATTCTGGTATTTATCCTAAAATTAATTGATTTCTTATTGTATGTGAAAAAAGCCATTTTAAAACTTTAATTATTCAAAGTATATTAACATACTGTTTACTTAATTATGTTTTTCTTTCACTGTCGTAAACTGTGTTCCCTTGAAATAGACGTTTGATGGAGATGTACATGCAAGTGGTATCTTCAAATGTGTTCTAAGAGCAAACTCTATGAGGGCTTGAGGGAAGCTGGAAGTATAAGGGGAAATTGAATTCTGGTGCAGTGGTAATAGAGACTAGTCACACAAGGAGCTCCGGAGCTGGGATAGAGTTTTTCCAAATAGGCCTTGTTACCTCTACTTCCACCAGTCATTGCATGTACAGCATCCCTGGGGAAGGGGTGTGACCACAGGCTAGGCATCATCCCTTTTGGTGATAGCAATTCCCAGGAAGAGACACAGCTGTGAACTGGCAGAAGCCAATAGTCCTGACAGCTGGCGAAATATGCATCTTTGTCATGAAGCGGGGATGTAGACAGTATATCACAACATGTGGTGCACCCACTGAAAACTCCAGACATGGGGCGTTCCTTTTGGAGGACCTCTATAAAGCTGTAGACATCAGAGACTAAAAACATTAAACTAAGCAATGGAATGGAATGGCATATTTCAAAGTTGATTTTTATGTTTAAGCAGAAATAAAAGAGGCTCCCATGGGATTTGTGGTGGCTTAAGACAGTTCAGGTTCTTGTTTTTCCTCTTGACTGACCTCAGTGCGTTGGCCACAGTCGCCTCTACCTTTACAAGTGCTGGAGGCACTGAAGAAATTAGGGTAGTTCTAAATGAAGTGGCATCTAATGTTATTTTCCTTAAAATGCCTTGGTATAGGCATAATTAGTATAAATAATAATAATTCTGGTAAATCTAGGAGTGAGTTAAGAAATCAGTTTTGAACTCACTAATATCATTTGTTCTAAATGACAGGGAAATTTATGGTTATTTAACACACATATATTGAGTATCTACCTTATACCAGGAACTGTGGGGAAATCAGAAACAATTTCTTATTTTTGGGGAGTGTATAAGGTATTTTTGGTAATGACAGATTTGTATCACCAATGTTGGTGGCCCAAGAAAGATGGAATTGTGTAATACTTATGTATAACCTCTCTAACAGTTCAGAGAAGGGATTGGTAAGACAGTTTATTTTGAATAAGCAAGAAAATCTTTGTGGAAAATATGGCCTTTGGTGATAAAAACGAACTGCATATTTGGACCTTGGGGAGATCAGCCTTTCTAGATTTGGCAAAGAACTTGAATGACAACATGAAAATACAGGAATGGGATTTTCCAATCAGCTGGACCTTAGAATACTTATAGAATCTTGAAACACCAATTCAAAAGAACCTATGCACCCCGATGTTCATAGCAGTACAATTTGCAATAGCCAAGTGTTGAAAGCAACCTAAGTGCCCATCAGTAAATGAGTGGATCAAAAAACTATGGTACATTTACACAATGGAATACTACTCAGCAGAAAGAAAGAAGGATCTCCTATCCTTTGGGAGAGCATCGATGGGACTGGAGAATATTATGTTAAGTGAAATAAGCCAGACGGTGAAAGACAAATACCATATAATCTCACCTATAAATAGAACCTAATCAATAAAGCAAGCAAACAAACAAAATATAACCAGAGACTTTGAAATAAAGAAGAAACTGACAGTAACAAGAGGGGAATAGGGAGAGGGATAATAAGAGAGAATAGGGGAAGGATCATCAAAGAACTTGTATAAAGGACACATGAACAAAGCCAAAGTGGGTAGGATCGAGGGTGGGAGGCAGGGATGGGTGGGGCAGAGGGAGTGGTGATAGGGAAATGGAGACAATTGTATTTGAACAACTATAAGAAAAAAGAAGTAAATGTTAGACAAAGAAAGAAATGCTGGATCACTGAGGGCCTTGAATGCTGGACTATGAATTCAGAGTTTTCAATAGACCACTGGGAACTGCTGAGGACTTCTGACCTAGGGAATGAAAAGAATCTCTTGGATTAACTCTAAATTATATTTGTTTTGCCCAATAATGCTTAGTCCTCTGAAATACAGAGTTCATAATTTCAAGCCACTAGACAAGCATCTGTTGTTCACTTATTATGCACTAATTATCTCAAGATTAAGCTATAATATAGTTTATGTGGCTATTTAAATCATGTATAGAATATTTATATTTCCAACTTAAATGCCTTCTGAACAATTTTGTAAAGTAATACTGCTGGCACTTGAAACTTGACATCTCCCAAACTACTGTTCATCTCTCCATATCTAGTTAACACACACACACACACACTCACTCACACACTCAACTTCCCAGTCTTTGGGTTCTCATTGAATTACAATTAATAATGTAACAGGGAAGAGTACGCTATTAAGAAAGCCTGCCAGTGAGCATTTCCAGTCTAGAAACTGTGACACATATTGTGTGTGTGGTGGTGGTTGTGGACTGGGGAGGGGTCTGCTTTTTTATTTCCCAAGAAGACGCTGAAATAGGTTTTCTGGTTTTGACAATATGAGTCTCAAATTGTTACAAAGAGCAAAATTTCTCTGCAATAAGAAGATGCCTTCTTTAGGTGATTGTTATGAATTTAATTATTTTCTCCCAGAACATAAGATATTTGGGAATCTGATACAGTGATCACTTTGTGGGTGATTGTTAAATATTTTAGGAGTAAATGAATAAACAGCCAAACAAGGTAGCTGGTTAGTTATTATCATTTTGTAGTTGATGAATGTGAGGCATAGAGATTAAATAACTTTGTGAAGAGTATTCAGCTAGGACCTATAATATATATTAGTTGGTCTGGCTCCTCAGCTCATGCTCATAGCCACATTGCAATACTGCTTCTGACAATGAGGCAGGAGGGGTCAACAGAGCTGGTATAAGAAGCATTCCTGATTCGAGGAAGACAAATGAAAGGCAACTGTGTTTTCCACAATTAGGCACCATGAACTTCAGATATTTTATTTGGCTATTAAATACAAGGATGACCTCAGAAGGATAGGACACCTGGGACCCCAGGATCACACAGGCCAGAGTACTGATATTACATTTGACATTTTGTTTACTTCTCAAATTCAGTCATTTGTCAAGCCAATTAACTTTTTTATCCTGTTTTTCCAATCTATCACCTTTTCCTAGTTCCATAACCCCAAATGCAAAGTCAATGCACCAAGATAATACTAATGGCTTGCTAAGTGTCTATCTTCACACCCACCCGAACTGTAAATACTCTATCAGACACCTCCCTTCCCTACGGTCCTCCCATTCACTCCACACAAGCTCCCGTACACATGTCTCCTCCTTCACACTTTTAAGTTTTTAAACGTCTTTTCAAATTTTAATCCTTTTCCCTCTTGTTCTTTTATTGCCATCTGTCTTAAAGTAAATTAAAATTCTTACATTAGGCATACTGCTTATAAACATATATCCATTATTCCTCATTTTTATAATTCTTTTTCTTAAAATACTATGGCTTTTATCCCCCCTTTAAATTTTATCATATTAGATTTAGTATATTACTTCAACCTGGTAAAATATTTGATAAACTCTATTTTTTAATGCAATAAACACATTACCTCACTCAGTACCAAATTCATTGATAAGAAATCTATTTGCACATTCAATCAAATTATCTAACAGCATTGCCAAGATTTGAGAGAGATAGAGTAGGAACTAGAGATATAACCAATATATCTTATTGGATATAACCAATATTGTACTTTGATAAGACTGATTTAAAAATGCTCTCAGGAGACAGTTCTTTTCTTTCTCCACACTTGCCTCCTCACCTTAACATTCTCTGTGCCTCTTTTCTCATCTGTAGACTGGAGATTTTGATAGTACCTACTTCAAAGGTATGAAAATTAAGCAAGACAATGCAGATAAATAATGCATGATAAACCATCATACTTCATCTTACTATTAATTAATACTAATAACATGAAAAGTGTGGCACACATGAAAATTATGATTATGGCAGGAGAGACTTAACCAAACAGTTTACATGGGTCCAATTTGCTTTTGTTATAAAGTGGCTTTTATGCCACTTGCACAGCCAACAGAACTCATTCCCTTCCTAGTTCAATGACCATACAAAGTCAAAGAACACACAAAAAGAATCCACCCTAGCTTTTTGCAAAGCTTCTCTGTTATCTAAATTTGCAGTATTTCCTTTGAGGAACCTAGCTAATTTGACAATTAATCTGAATCCCATTTCTCTGATGTCAGTATTCTGTTTTCACTTACAGTGCTAGCCTATTCCATGGACTATTTCTGTCAATATTGTCATTTTAAATTTGTTAAAACATGCAACAGAAAACAGAACTGCAGTGTAAATGATACCTTCAGTTCATGACCAGATTAAGTACTTTCCATTTATTTAGCAGGGGGAGAAAATTCACTTTGTTACTTGAATACTAATATGAACATCTAGTTATTTATCTGTTACTGAAGCTACAGTGGACGAAAAATATGATGAAAAACTAACAAAATGGGCACACATTATATTAGGGTTTTTAATGTTTCCATATTAATGTAACATTAATATCATATTTTAATCAAATATACAAGTTCTTGATTTATGGACTATATAGAGATACAGAATTAAAATGGGGAATTAGTTTCTCACTGATTCAATATAGTAACTAAAGAAAAACAATCAGAATCTTTTGCATACTATATTCCAATTTAACAGCATATCGCAAATGGGTTAAATAACTGAATTATATAAATATGCAGAGTAAAATATGTACTGTGAATAAAGGTATCTATCATTTACCTTCTGTATATTAGGTGCAATCTATCAGATGATTGATAGTTAGATATATAGATAGATGAATAATGATAGATAGATTCTCAAATCATCACAACACCCCTACAAAATAACTTTTGTTATTTCCATTTATGAATGAGAAAATTGTCGATTGTGGATTATAATTTGCCCAAAATCACAAATCAAAGATCTAAAATGTTTAAAATTTGCATATTATCCATTAAGATATAATGCTTCTACTGATATTTTTTATAACCATTTCAAATAGAGTTTTTTGAGGTGTAGCTAAAGCCTTTATAAATTTATATCTTTCTGGTTTTAACCAGTAGTAATAGGAATTGGAAGAAGTATAAAAATAAGGGGTGGGATAGAAAGAATCATGGGTTTTTTCAGTTAAATTCCAAGAAGTAAAATTACTGAGTCATAAGGAAGTTCCATTTCTAATTCGTTGAGGTAATTTCATACTTCTTTTCACAGTGGCTGCACCAATCTGAATTCCCAGCAACAGTGCAAAAAGGTTCCCCTTTCTCCACATCCTCACCAGCACTTGTTTGTTGATTTATTGATGATAGCCATTCTGACAGGTGTGAGGTGTTATCTCACGGTGGTTTTACTTTGCATTTCTCTGATGATTAGTGAGGTTGAGCATCTTTTCCTATGTCTGTTGGCTAATTGGCTATTTGAATGGTGTAAGAATTGAAAAGAAAAGAACAAATACTGCATTAATCAAAATATAGTTATCCTTATAGAAAACCAAAAACTCTGCAGACAAATTATTAGAAATTGTAAGAGATTGACAAGCTACTTTCCTTTGAAATCAATATATTTAAATCAATTTATATTAATCACCAATAAAGGGAAAAGAAAAGTGATTTTTAAAATATTTCACTAAAAATTGCCATAAAAACATAAACTTCTAAAAATAAATCTAGGAAAAGATGAGCAAGACTTAGTCATGAAACTTTTAAGATGGCTTTAAAAAAGAATAAATAAATGCATTCATCCTGTCTTAACGAGTAGGGAAATTGGTCTTGTTAAACTTTTGATTGTCTTGATAAATTATATTATTCCAGATAATTAAGCAATTCACATAGATATTTAAATTTACTTGTATTATGTTTTAGAAACATCCTCTTGATTTTTAAAACATTCTATATTTTAGTTACTTTTTATATTTTTATATCTTATACTTTGAAAATACATTAAAATTATGACAAGAAGAAATCAATCATCAATATTATTACTAAAATTATAACGTTAACACTTTAGTATATCTTCAATCTTTTTTAGAGCATCGTCATTTAGTGTGTCTTACACTGGTAGGAAATGTCGTGGGGAAGTCCCCAAAGAATTCCAGGTATGCCGTGGAAATCAAGAGACCTTCTTCACTTGAAACCTTGGTCTTCTACATGCATCCTACTCCTCTTTGGCCTTATCAACATAATTGGAAAATAGTTTCCAATATGTGAATTTTTAATGAAAATATGTAGCATGACTGCCTGGGTGATTCCGCCTGGCTGGTAGAGATTGGAAAGTATGTCATTGGTGTCCAGGGCTCTCTCATGCATAATGCACATTCCAGGAATGCTCTTGTTTTAATGTCTAAACAGCAGTGAATGGGTTTCGTGATTCATAACACAGGCATGGAAGGTGATAAAGAATATGTATACAGAAATCTGATAATATCAACAGTAGTTACAGTATTAATGATAACAACATGTATTTAATGGCATATTTCTATATGCTGGGTGATCTTCTAAGCATTTTAAAAGTACTATTCTATGTAATCTTTATAAATCCCTTACAAAGTAAATATATGATCATCCCCACTTTACATATATCAAAAATTGAAGCTGTGAGGGGTTAACTTGCCCTAGGTCATATAAGTAGACCTTGGTAGAAGATTCAAAAGTTTCAGTCTGAGTCTGAAGCCTGTGCTTCAACCACTAAAAAGCACTAATTTTTAAAATATATCTATAGATAAATAAAAAATACAAAAGCAAACCAAAATGGGAAAATACCAAACAATAAATTTTTATAGATAGGTAGCTTTAATACCAGATTGTATAGTTAAAATTCAGACATCTGTTTTTACTGATGTAAATTTTTTCTCTCATCTATCTATCTCTATCTATCATCTATCTATCTATCATCTATAATCTCTCCCTCTCTCTCTTTCATTATCATCATCAATCTATCAACTATTTATATCTATCAACCAATCATCTGTCATCTATCTGCATGCCTAGCTATCACTACCAATTATCAATCTACCTACCTACCTATATATCTATTTTTACCTAGTCAGTATCTCTTTCCCTTCTTTACTACACAAATCACTGTATAGACATGTTAGGGAGCTTGGACAGAGTAGGTCACTCTTCTATCACAGTGGTTGGACAAATGATGGGCACATGGCCCCAGCAGGGCCAATCAGAGTCCTTTTGGTAGTATTGATCTGAACACACAGAGGGGAAGAAAAGCATCCCAATTCTGAGGTGTAAGTGCTAATGACTATATAAATCTGGGCTTGTCCTGAGTCATTTTTGCTTCTCAAGGAGAAAGCTCACTTAGGCATGAGAGCAGCACAGACTAGATGTGGGCTAAAGAAATAGGTCTTATGATACCATTTGCATTCAAGAACTAGCTGTGTGAGGAGCTCAAGACACCTCTTAAATATCCCAGTAAGATAAACTGAAAATACTTTTCTTCCCCTAAGGTAGTTGGAGTCAGGTTTCTGTTGTAAGACAGAAAGGGCTGTCTCATTTCCATTAAACTTTTCCATTTTGCTAAAGATTTCATATTCTTTGCCACCCCCACTTTTTGTGTGTTCTGTTATCTCTTTCTTTTTTGCCGGTTCCTAATCTTCCTTCTGAAAAAGATGAATAAGGTAGGGTATCCATGGACAAGCAATTTGGCATTTTTTAATGCAAGTCAATGCATATATGTTGAGCTAATAGAAGATATCCTACCTGTATGTGGAAACCAAAGAAGAAATAGCATAAAATTATCTAGTTATTGTTGCAAATGTCATGTCATTGGAATATCGAGCATTAAACTCTAAAATACAGATAGATTCTGTCAAATTCAGTCAAAACTTACTTGAGACTACTCTAGCTATCTATCATCATATGAACCTGCTTTAATTTTTTCAGACTACTCTACTAGTACTTCATAAACACCTATTCCAGAATTTCCAAGAGTTTCACTGTTCTGTGTGATATTTACCCAGGAATTTACTCTGATATACAATATGATCTTTAATTATTAGCTGATATCACCATTTAGTAAGTATATTTATCAATATGATTTAAATAAATGTTAACATATTAATGGCCAATTAAGTATAGTTTGGGCTACTTTATTAATAATATTATATACATATATCATGATTTATATATGTATAAACTAGTGGAATGAAAAGTATGCCCTTTCTACAGACTTTCTGTAGTATTGCAAGGGGTATGATACTTGCTATCACTGTGAAAACAGGCAATACAATTGTACCCTGCATGGCAATTACCTCTACAGAACCATGAGGCATGTCATGTAAACTCAATGAAATGTATAAATAGGATGTCTATTGAGTATTGATTTTTAATTAGATAGACAAATATTTAAAAACTGTTAAGAACTGAAAATAACCTGTATAGTGCTGGATGCTGAAAGTATTTTTGGATGCAAGTAGAGTGAGTTGAAAAAGGAATTAATTTTAAGATTTTGTTGAAGGAGGGAAATTTTTTCATAAACCAGATTAAGAAATACACATTTTTTATTTTAAAGAAAAGTTGGTTCAATTTACTTAAAATCAGGAAAGAGTTTCTATGCCAGAAATAAATACTTTGTTGGAAAAATCAAACGAGATTAATCAGTGGTGAAAGTCAGTAATTAAACTCTTGAATTCTCAATTATGATTATTTGTAGAAATGATTTATTCAGAGATCATGACTGAAGTGCTTCCAAACTGAGCAAGTTGAAAGTAGTTTCAGTAAAAGTGATTTTGTGGGTCACTTCTGAAGGATCAGTTGGAGAAAAACAAGGATAAGATGAAAATACAATTCAGGCAGAAGGGCCTGTGGAATGTAGACAAGATAGTTGTTTTAGGAAAATCCTTCAGCTTTAAGTTCACTGGGTTTCAATTCACAGAAGTTGACAGAAGGTTCAACTTCTCACAGAGTACTTAAACGGATTTCATTTTCACAAATGGAGAAAAACAAAAGCATTAGAGACTTCCACTTCAAGGCATATAGAAGGGATATTGTTTGCTATGTTAAGATGGAATAATTTTATATATGATTTTAGCTTCTAGAATTTATTAAAGATTTCAGACTACTTTTCTAATAACCCAGGTATATTTGTTGTTTAATTAATTGTTCACTTTTTCCTTAGGACTTTGCTATGTGGGTTTAGAGACAACTAAATAAACCAAGAAATAAAACATACATTAAACAACCTAGTCAGGTATACCCTACCAACTAGCTTCCCACTGGCATTTCCATTACCTGAAATGTCTAAAGTAAAGAGTTTTTGAGCTTCTCAAAGATTAGGTGGTATATAAATAGAAGTACTACAGAGGGAAAATGGAAAAGCTGGAGGGAGTGAATGTAAAATATGTGCTATTGACTTGATCTATGAGCACATTTTGAAACAATAAATGTCCCTGTGATGGTTAGCAGCTTTATACAGATTGCACCAGAAAGGAAAGCAATCGGTCAGAGAAGCTGTGGAAAAGGCAGATCATAGGTCAGAAGATGGAACTTTAAAATTAGGAAGGTAAATTTCCTCCTGAGTTTAGCCACATAGACATCCATCCAAGAAACCACATTAAATATCAACAATGGATTCAATGAACATGAATACTGCAGACTGAATGCAATGAACTCAGAATTTCTGCAGAGATTGGGGGAAAAAATCTTCTTTTTCATGACCCTATTTCTACCAACCTTTCAATTCTGTTGTAGAGTATGGATCAGTTGAAAAGTATGGTTTTTGAAATTGACCAAGAATGGATGAGTTTTGCATAAGAAATTTGGACAAAAACATAAATATTAAGGAACAATTTCATGAACAATTTATAAGTAAACAAACCCTCAATCTCACTGAGTATATTAGACAATATCACCCAAAAAACATCTTTCAGATATACACAGATTTGATAATAATTAATTTTAACCTCATTTTATCCATTAATATGTTAAATAAGTTTTTATAAGAGCACTAAAAGAAATCATTATCTAAAGCAACAATTCATTAAACGTTTTTCCAAAATGAGGAATTACTTTTCTATTCCTATATTTCATAAAATTTTAATTTTTATGAGTTTTTCTTATAGGAAAGTATAATTAGTTTACTTCTAAGTGATTAGACATGAAAATTAAACAATATGTTGAATTATATTTAACAGTATGTATTTTAGTCATAAGATGTCTATTTCATTAAGCCACCACAAAGCTAAATCTGAGAAGTAAAAAGGGTCAGAAAATATCAATTTTACCAAAATATCAATTTTACTAAAATAGTAGTGCCATGGGATTCACTATTCTCTCCTGTGGAAATCACTATTTATACTTCATTTACACTTACACTTTATTCCAGTATCTTTGTATTTATTTTTTTACTTCAAAATGTTTTAAATCTAAAAAACACTAAAAGAACAATACTTGTATACCCCTCACCTAGATTCACCATTAACATTTGCCCCATTTGCCCCCATGTTTTCATGTGTTTTCTTTCTGAATTATTTTACTCTTTTTAATGCTGAAAATAAAACTTGGCCAGTGGGAACCCTTTCTTTCCCATTAGAATCTAAGTACACACACACACTTTTTAGAAATATTATTTGAAAGTAAAAATCTGACATGGCATTTTACCCCTAACTAGGTCAGCAGACATGTTGTAAGACTAACATACTCTTTGACAGAACAGGAACATCATTATTACCATATTACACCACAGCAAACAAATCAATATTACCAACATACTATCTACATTTAAATTTTGTTAGTCCACAAAGTGTCTTATTTTTGTTTGCTTGATTTTAATGAAAGTGAATTTTTTTTAAGTCCAGACCAATTGTCTTGCAGAATGTTCCACATTTGATTTATCTGATTGTTTCCCTATGGTGGATTAGCTCCAGGTTAAAAGTCGTTGGGAAAAATACTTATGTAATGTTATGTCCTCTTTCTGCTGGTGCAGTAAGTGCCTGAAGAGACATAAAACAGGGTGTTTCACTATGGGTGATGGTCAGCTTTATCATTTGGTGATGGTGGTGAGCACTAGATGTCTTCATTTGAAAGATATGATTTTTTTCTTTTGTAAGTAACAAGCCATCTACTTGGAAATACTTTGAGATTGTGTTGATAACCTACTCCCCAACAGCTTTTCAAACAATGTTGTGTGTACATGTATGTACTAATTGGGATTCACAAATTATTTTTAAAGAATTATTTCTATTATTCATTTAATTCCTAAATTATCCTATATATCGCCAGCAGAAGTCCATTCAGGCAAGCTCTCATGTTGTTTTGACATGACTTCATTAATTTTTGAGTACTTCCTTGCTTTTTTGGCATAGCAAGATGTCATAGGCTCATCATTACTTTCTTTGACCCACGACAATCATTTTTTCCAAGAGGATTTGATTCTTTTAGTAGAAAATGACAAACAGAAACCAAGCTCTGGGTTCTAGGTATGCAAATTATTACTAGACCACTTCAGTGAACATATAATATAGTGTAAACATATGGATTTATTTTGGTTACCAGGGTTTAAAGGCCAGAGAAGGATTGACTAAAAAGGAGAAACATGACGGAATCTGGGGGGAGTAAAGGACCTGTATCTTGATTGTGGTGTGGTTACATAACTACAAATTTGTCAACACTCAGAGCTCTGTATACCAAAAAGAGTGTATTTTTAAATAGATTTTAATTTTTCAGAGCAGTTTTAGGTTCACTGTAAAAGTGACCAAAAGCACAAAGAGTTCCCATTTACCCATTTACACACATACAGCCTCCCTAGTTACCAGCATCTCCCTCCAGAACAGTGTGTTTGTTATGATCAATGAACCTACACTCACACATCGTAATCACCCAGAGATCATAGTTTCCATTAGGATTCACTCTTGGTGTTGCACATTCTGTAGGCTTGGAAAATGTATAATGAGCTTCATATACCATTGTAGTATCATACAGAGTAGTTTCATTGCCCTAAAAATCCTCTGTGAAGAGTACATTTCAATGTATGTAAACTTTAAAAAAAACAAAATAAATAAGAGTTCATACTCATACACCAAATTCAAACACAGTCACAAGATTCCTTCTCAATTTCCTCTATTCCATATTTGTGTCTCCTATAGTGAAAACCCTGGTTCCCAGCAGTACCAATGTATTTACTCATATGCTCTACCTTACAAGAAATATAAAATAGACTCAAATATGAGTTCCAAATTTCAATGTCTATATCACGACCAGCCGCAACACATTTAGTAAGTAAGGTTTACAATATTTCTGCATTACTTTTTTATCTCAGGATAAATCCAATTAGGGAGTAAAGTTTGGGTACTATGTTCAAATTACTTGGATTGTTTTCTCCATGTAGGTAACAAAACCACACAACAAAATATATTTGTTAACAAATATACAATTAGATTCATTTGTATTCACTTTTAGGGTTTGCTTTTCTCATCATGATTGGTTTTGTGAACATGTGAATCATTTTCCTTGTTCAAAAGTATAAACTAAATAAAAGAGAAATCTTACTTCCGCTCCTATCCCATACATTCTATTTCCATTTCGTTTGCAAAAATAAGCTCATATTTTTATTTCTTGTCTTATGCAAAAGTTACATACTATAAAAACTTTTTTGATCTATCTTTATTCATTAACAATTTACCTTGGAAATCATTCCATAACAATTGGAGCTATTCCTCACATTTCTTTACCACCACAGAGCCCCCCGCTGTGTGACTGTGCCACAGGCATATAACCATTCTCCTCTAAATGAACATCAGGTTTTTTCACATATTTTACTCTGATATACAGTGTCACAGTGAATAATCTTGTGACATGCTCTGTGTTTGTGCAGGTTTACCTAGAAGTAAGAATGCAGAGTTCAATGGTAAATGCATGATCTTACTGTGTCAGATGTTTGTAGCATTTTGTGCTCTTGCAGCCATGGGAGTGACAAGGGTGCAATTTTGCCAGAAGCCCACAACCTCACCAGCAGTCCATTATCAGCTTCAGCCAATCTGATGTGTGAGGCATCGTATCTCAGTACACACTTAATTCACATTTCTTTTGAATGACATTGAGTATATTTAATACCTCTTTAAATATATTTCCCTGTGCATATTTTAATGAAGATTGTGGTCTTCTCACCTTGATTTTAAGATGTCTTAAACAAATTAAGATGTCTTAAGTATTAAACAAATTAGTCTGTTAATATAAATTGAAAATATTCTCCCACTTATATTTTGTTATATGCAGTAATATTTCATTTCTATGTAGTAGAATTTAGCAATATTTTAATTTGTATTCTAGATTTTGAATCAAGTTGTAAAGGCTGTCACCATACCCATACTCACACCCACTTTTGAAGTGAATTTTTCCCCTAGTATTTGTGTGGTTTTGTTTGTTGCATTTAGATCTCTCATTTATTTGGAGTTTATCCATGTGTATGATCTGAGTTATTGTAACTGCTGTATCACATTTTAAGTGACTATTCAATTACTCCAATTTATTTATCAAGACATCACCATCATCATATAGTAAATTTTCAGTTTTTGGTTGTCTGCCTGTTTGTGTACTAGTTCAACACTATTTTAACTAAACAGGCTCTATGGTATGTTTTAATATTTGGCAGGGCTAGCCAATCCTCATTGCTTTATTTTTTAAAAAGATTTTATTTATTCACTTTTAGAGAGAGGGAGAGGGAGGGAGAAAGAGAAGGAGGAAAATATTGATGTGAGGGAGAAACATCGATTAGTTGCCTCTCATATGCACCCCAACCAGGGGCAAACCTGCAACCCAGGTATGTGCCCTGAATAGGAATTGACTGGCAATCTTTTGCCTTGCCAGATGATGTCCCATCAACTGAGCCAAACCAGTCAGGGACTTCTTGCTTTTTTTAAAATTTCAACTATTTTTCCTGCTATTCTTGCATACTCCCACACCACCACATCACAAGGAACTTGTCTAACCCCAGAACTGACTTGTTAATTTTTCAGAGACTCTGCAATAAATGTATACATCAACTGGAGAGAATTGAAAACTTCAAAATGCTGAGTCATTCTCCGTAAGAACAAAGAGTGTCATTCTGTTTGTTCTAGTCTCATCTCTCATTTTATGTCTTTCAGAAATGTTTTATAAAGTTTTTCCCGTGTCTTTCCATATTTTAAAGTTCATTTCTTAGTATATTTTTTTATTGTTTCTTTATATGGGGTTTTCCTCTTTCACTGAATTTTCTAACTAGTTATTATTTGTATAGATGAAGGCTATTAATTTTTTAGTTTATTTTATATCTTGCTTCTTTATTGAATCCCTTATATTTATTGTCATTATATTGTTACCTTGGGGGTTTTGAGGTATATTATCATATCATCAGCAAATGGATATGGTTGTGCTTCTTTACGTATCTTTTTGTCTGTAATTGGTTTTTTTCTTGCCTGTTTTCATTGACTACACCTGCAATGCATATTTAAACCTGGTGAAGAGAATCAAAGTAGTGTTCTTTTTAGTCTTGTTTTTTGGAACATTGTATGAATGAAAATGTTTCCATTGTTAATATATGATAATATAGATTCAGTCAAGAATAGTCTAATTTCATCAAAGGTAAATTTTAGTATCCATCATATGATTTTTCTCCTTTGTTATATTAAGATGTTGGATTGTAACTACTGAGTTTTTAATTATTGAACCATTCTAACTTTCTGTAATAAGTTCCGGTTATTCACGGTGAATTATTTTTCATGTGGTGTGGGATTATATTTGCAAAGATTTAGGGATTTTGTATTGAAAATCCTAAATGAAATATAAAGTTGAAACTTTACAAAAGATATCTTTTTCTTTGCTTTTGGAAATTTAATCAGTGTTAGGATTACTTATTATTTGAAAGTTTGATAGAAGTCCCCTATAAACCTTAAGTCCTTATTTTTTATCAGGGGTTTCTTATGATAATTTGCTATTTCTTTTAAAAAATTATATTTCATTGATTATGCTATTACAGTTGTCCTGATTTTTCCTCCTTTGTTTCCCTCTACCCAGTACCCCGTGCTCCCTCAGGCAATCCCCCACAATTATTCATGTCCATGGCCCATGCCCATAACTTCTTTGGCTGCTCCATTTCCTATACTGCACTTTACATTCCTGTGGCTATTCAGTAACTACCTACTTGTCCTTCTTAATTCCCTCACCTCCTCACCTATTCCTTCACAGCTCCCTCCCATCTGGCAGCCATCAGAATGCTCTCTGTATCCATGATTCTGTCTCTATTCTTCTTGTTTGCTTAGTTTGTTTTTTAGATTCAATTGTTGATAGATAATATATTTCTGCCATTTTATTGTTCCTAGTTTTGATCTTCTTCTTTTTCTTACATAAGTTCCTTTACATTTCATATAATAATGGGTTATTGATGATAAACTCCTTTAGTTTTTCTTGTCTGGGAAGCTCTTTGTCTGCCCTTTGATTTTAAATGATAGCTTTGCTGGGTAGAGCAATCTTGGCTATAGATCCCTGCTTTTCATGACCCTGAATATTTCTTGCCAATCCCTTCTAGCCCGAAAACTTTCTTTCAGGAAATCATCTGACAATCTTATGGGAACTCTCCCATAGGTAACTAACAGCTTTAATCTTGCTGCTTTTAAGATTCTCTTTTTATCTTTGACCTTTGCCATTTGGATTATAATGTGTCTTGGAGTGGGCCTCTTTGCATCCATCTTGTTTGGTACTGACTCTATGTGCTTCCTGGACTTGCATGTTTATTTACTTCACCAAATTAGGGAAGTTTTCTTTCATTAGTTTTTCAAGTAGATTTCCAATTTTTGCTCTTTCTCTTCTCCTTCTGGCACACCTATGATGCTAATGTTGAACCTCTTGAAGTTGTCTCAGAGGCTGCTTATACTATGCTCATTTTCTGGAATCTTTTTTTTTCTTGTTGTTTTGATTGACTTTTTATTGCTTCTTTATATTCCAAATCACTGATTGATTCTCAGCTTCATACTCTAGTGTTGTTTCCTTGCAAATTATTTTTTATTTCAATTAGTGTATCCTTCATTTCTGACTGGATATTTTTTTATTCTTTTGAGGTCCTCACTAAGTTTCTCAAGCATCCTTATAACCAATGTTTTGAACTCTGCATCTGATAGATTGCTTGCCTCCATTTCATTTAGCTCTTTTTCTAAAGTGTTGATAGTTGTGAGTTTGTTGTCATTTTATTGTTCATAGTTGTGATCTTCTTCACAAGAATTTTAAATAGCAGAGGGATAGGATCTGACAATAATGATTTTCATAGATGAGTTATCTTCCAGTTATAGTGAGTCTACAATGTGAAGTTCTTCCAAGTTATCCAGGAAGCCTTCAGCAAGCATACGGGACCAAGGTCTGAAACTCAGACAATAAAACTCAGGCACCAGTGGCTTATTATTGGTGCTAATTGAAGTCAGGAGAGTGGTTAACACTACCCAGGAAAAGTAATAGAGGGAGACAAATAGAAGACTCAGGAAAAATTTTGGGAAACATCAGAGTCAGAAAGAAGAAAATGATGTATAAAGAAGAGGAGAAAAAAAGCTAGGTAGGGCATGAAAATTGTGAAAAGAATGAAAGCTGGCATGAAAGCCAAGGGAGCGATGCCATGGCAAGAGGTGAAGCAATGGTGAAGGTCCTGAGGTGCTCAGAGAGGAAAGCAAGAGCCTCTGAAGCTCCAGGATACTGATCAGTAGCTGCCGTTGACTTGCAAAGAGAGCAGTTTCCATGGAACGCTCAGAGCAACAACCAGGTTCTCGTAGTTGATGTGTGTAGGAAGGAGGGTAAGCATGTGAAGGCAGCGCATATGGAAAAAACAATTCTTCCAAATCGCTGCAAAAGAGTTAGGAGATGGTGAAACTTCTGGAGGGATGTGGCATATTTTAAAATATAGAAGAGAGCTGAGCCTACTTTATAAGCTGAGAAGCATTTGGTAAGGAGGAGTGAGAGAGAAAGAGGACAGCATGGAAGTGGGGTTAGCTAACACCCAGGGCAGGGCAGGGCAGGGCAGGGCAGGGCAGGGCAGGACCTCTTGCATTCTGAAACAAGCATGAAGAAATGAAGCAGGAATGTGAACACTGGTTCACTTGAAGATTAGTGTTCTGGGGAATAGTGTGAGTTCAGGAATGATGTTCATTCTGCATTGTTTCTTTGCAGTAAAATGGACAGAGTCACCTATCAAGAAGGAAAGAAAAGCCTTTAAGGCACTAAGTACTGAAAAAAATATCATGCACCTCTTTTACCCCACCCTGTTTAATTGTGGGAGAAACCCCAATGTTGTAAAATATAATTTGTTTTAAAATAATACAAGGCATAATAAATGAGAAGGCTAAACTAGGCTAAAATTTCTGCAATTTTTTTTCTCTTCTCTTCATAGGTGATGCAGTTCTACTGGTGTGCTAAGCATGTGCTCAGCCTTCCTATCAAATCACCCAGGAATGAAAGGTTTAAAAAAACCCATGAGGGCTGGAGCGGCCGCAGTCAAGAATAGAAAAGTTAGGAGAAAGAACATGTAAATGCAGTGCAAAAAGCCTCCTTAACGTTTGCAACCTGATCATTTTTGTGACTCTAATCCTCATGATTCTGTGACTTTCCTCCAATTGCTCTTGGTAGCCCTTACATGTGCATCATCATGTGAAAGGGTGGGGGGGGGGCAACAGAGTCATTGGCACAGGCCTCTCATTGAGGGATCATCTCATTCTGGTTCAGTTTGGGCTCCTGCAAGCTACAAAGGCTTTAGTGAGACACACAGAAGGAATGAAAATATGTTCATGCTAAATAAAAGATTTGATTAAGTTTTTGTGCTTCCTGTCAGCCCTGTTTTAAAGACCTTTACATATATCGACTCATTCATATTCATAATAACCCTATGAGACAGACACTATTATTAGCCTCATTTTAATAAAAGGAAACAGAGAAATGAAAATCTTAAGTAATTTGCTCAAGGCCAAAACTGTTAAATGGCTGAGCTGAGATTTAAATCCAGAAATTCTCCCTTTCCCTGTTAAAGTGAGAAAAATGAGGACATGTAAACTAGTGTGTGATGATTAAAATAAAATCATTTTAAATAAAGAAATATGTTTGTAAGAGAAAGAGAATGAGATAGGGAGAAGAGGATCTTCTAGAGCAAGAACCTCAGACTTGATGGTGTCCTTAAAATGAACAAAACAAGTAATATAATTCTTAGGTAGAGGTGAGATTCAGGGGCCCAGTAATGTTCATTTCTCCCTGTAAAAAAGCTAATAAAATTATCATGAGTATTTAATGACTTTAAATGAATTCTCTGTAACAATTTCCTGGTGTCTGATACCCCTGAACAGATTTGGTTACTTGGCGTGGAGCAGTGATTGCCTTCTTGGATCAGGCGTACACCTCCTTCCCAGAGAGAAAGCTCACCTGCTCCTAAAGGCGGTCATGCATAACTAGCTTCCTGCAGAAAATTATATTGGTTTGTGCACTCAGGTATTCATTATTATTTTGCTTGGAAAGAAAAGAGAGGAGAGAGGGCCAGGCTGGGAGAAAAGAATAAAGTAAAAACCTGAAGTTCACACATTTCTTATTAGAGAAAAAGAAGGATGGTCCCAGGAAGGAGCAATAGGAGTTGTTCTCCCCTCTCTCCTCTTCACTGCCCCAGCAGTCCCCATCTCCATTTTCATCACACCAGATATTCTGACAACACACAATCTGTCCTGTCCTTTCACACACCCTGGGAAATATCCTGTTAGTAACAAGACCTTGCCTTGTTATTCTCTCTGTGTGGAATCTTTTTACCTCTTTCCCACTTACTAAAAGGTAATATGGAATTCATTCTAGTTCTAAATTAAAACACTACCTTTTCATGAGGATTCAGTGATCATCTTCAATCAGAAGAGATTTTGTACTCCTCTAGACCCCACCAATATTTACTTACAGCATTGGTGCAACACTTAACAAGTGTTGCCATTTATGTTTATTTGTATAGTTGCACCACTGTGATTATGGTTTTTGCTTGCCCAGTGTGCGGGGACTGCCAATCATGGTGTCTTCTCCCTCTCCACACTTCCCCCCTCTCATGTGGGCCACCACCAACTTCAAAAGGAGTATAAGACAATGGCTCAAGCTCCCTAGAACCTTCTCTGGATCAATTAGTGAACTTTTCGAGGGAGAGAACATACCAGAAAATACATGAGCAGGGAGCTGTTGGCAGCCATTTTTTTTCCCAGCCATTGAGCAAGCACAATCTAAGAATGGCAACAAAGAGAAGCCAAAACCAAGAGAAAGGGGGAACTGGGTCTTGATGATGCTGTTTGAGCTCCTGGAATGAAGCTTGTCTTGAAGGCAGTAACTTGTGCTTCCCAGTTCTCTGAGCCATCTTTATACATTTGCATATTTTCTTTTTGCTAAAGACCCTTTGAGTTGAATATTTCTAGTTTTATCAAGACTCATGGTTAATAAATTTCTACAGATTTATGAGCATCTTAAGATAAAGACTGAGGCCTAAACCTACCTAATCCTGTCTCATCCAGACTTTGATGTAGATGGCCCTGAAAAGAAAAAAATGAATGAATGAATGAATGAATGAATGCTGCTTCAAACTCCTACCTTTAATTCTTTCACCTGCATGCACTGGGAAAATCAGAGCTCTCAGTTTCTACTCCAGCTAATTGAGTTTATACTTGTGATTCCTCAGCTTAGTATTTGTCTTACTAAAAATCTAGTCTGTTTAATGGGCTACTCTCCATTCTGACATGCTTTCCAAATAATCGCTTATCTGCAAAACATGACAGAGCAAACAGTTCAACTGGGTCTGTTCAAGGCCCAGGCACAGAAAGGAAATGGATAGATGGGTGCACGTCACAAACACTTGGGTACGTGATGCACGCACCATGCACATGATTCAAGCCTTCACATGTATTATACTTCTCTTCATTCCTGGTTTCTTTGACTTTCTAAATCTTTATAATACTTTTTTCACAACTTGATTCTTCATTACAGCTTTATGAGATATGTTTCATAGACTATAAAATTCACCCATTTAACGTGTATAGCTCAGTGGTTTTTAATATGCTTAGTGTTGTGGAATCCTCACCACTATCTACTTTTAGAACATCTTTATCACCCCCAAACAAATCCTGTGCATGTTGGCAGTCATTCCATATCCTTCAACACCCCTAGTCCCTAACAACTACTAATCTGTTTTCTGTGTCTGGGTTTCCCCATTGTGAACATTTCCCATGTAATGTAATATTACACGGGAATGAAACATATAGTATGTGATCTTTTGTGACTGTCTTCTTTCATTTATTACATTTTCAAGTTTCATCCATGTTGTGTAGCATGTAGCAGTGCTTTATTCATTTTTATATATCTATAAGTTGTTAGAAATGTACTTCTAGATTTCTGTATTATGAATAATGTTTCTGTGAATGCTTATGTACAAATTTTTGTGTAGACACGTGTTTTCCTTTCTCATGGTTATATACCAAGGAATAGCATTACTGGGTTAAATGTTAAATCTGCTTTTCACTTTCTGAGGAATTGCCAAACTCTTCCAAAGTGACTGTTCATTTTAAATTATCACTAGCAATATATGAGGATTTTAACTTTTACACCTCTTCATTAACAATTGTTATTGTCTTTCTTTTTATGCTAGTCACTCTTGTAGAGGGGAAGTCGCATCCCATTTTGGTTTTTATTTGTATTTTGCTAATGATTGATGTTGTTGAGCATATGTTTTCATTTGTTTATTGGCCATTCATATATCATCTTTAGATATGCCTATTTACAAGCTTTGCCTGTTTACTAATTGAGTTATTTTTCATTATTGTTGAGTTTAAAAGTTCTTTATACATGCTGCATACAGGTCTCTTGGCAGTTAAAAGATTTTCAAATATTTTCTTCCTTTCTGTTTGTTATCTTTTCACTTTCATTTTTTTAATTCTTGCCTGAGGATAAGTTTATTGATTTTTAGAGAGAGAGAAAAGTAGAGAGACAGAGAGAGAGAAGCAGTGATGTGAGAGAGAAACATCAATCAGTTGCCTCCTAAATGCACCCCACTGGGACTGAACCTGCAACCAAGTTATGTGCCCTGTCCAGGAATCAAACCTGCACCAAAGTGTACAAGATGATGCTCCAACCAACTGAGCCCCCAAGCCAGGGCTGTTTTTTCACTTTCTTGATAATGTTCTTTGATGTACAAGTTTTTGATTTTAGTAAAGTCAAATTTATGTACTTTTTCTTTTGTTGCTTGTACTTTCATTGTCTAAAAACTGTCACATAACCCAAGTTTATAAAGATTTCTTTCTTTACTTTTTTTTCATTTTCTTCTAGGTGTTTCATAGTTTTCTCACATTTACAACTACTTTATAAACCATTTCAGTTCAATTTTTTTTCATGTGTTGTGATGTAATGGCCCAAATTCATTACTTTCTATGTGGATATCCATTTCTCTCAGAAACATTTGTTGATAAAAACTACTTTTTTTCATTTAATTTTCTTAGATTCACTGCCTACATCAATTGCTCATTATTTATGGGTTTATTTCTGGGCTCTCAGTGTGTTCCATTGATCTGTGTGTCTATCCTGACCAGTGCCAGGGCCACATTCTCGTGATTACTGTAGATTTACGAGATGTGTACATCCTACTACTTTGTTCCTTATTTTTAAGCTTGTGTTGGCTGTTCTGGATCACTTGTATATCCATGTGAACTCTAAAGTCAGTTTCCCAGCTTCTGAACAAAAAATCATCTGATTTTGATAGAGATTGCATGGACTGTAGATCAATTTGGAGAATATTGTAACCTTAACAGTAAGTCTTCTGAACCATAAATGTGCTGTGTTTATCCACTTCTTTATTTTCTTCCAACAATGGTTTCAATTCTCAGTGTAAAATCTTGAACTTCTTTTGTTAAATTTAATTCTAGTTACTTTATTCTTTTTGCTGCTATTATAAATGAGATAGTTTTCTTAATGTCATGTTTCAGATAGTTCATTGCTAGGGTATAGAAGTGTCATTGGTTTTTGTAACTTAATCTTGCATTCCCCTCTACTGCCCAACTTGTAGTGATTTCCGTAGGATTTCAATTATGTCATCTACACAGTGAGTGTTACTTATTCCAATCTGGATGCTTTTATTTATTTTACTTGCTTAATCATCCTGGCTAGAGCATCCAGTACAATGTTGAATAGAAATAGTGAGAACAGACATTCTTATCTTGTTACTGATCAAAATATTGGCCACACATTGTCTTTTTTTTCTATTATGTATTATGTTAGACATGAGATTTTTTTGTATATGTCCTTTATCAGATTGAAGACATTCAATTCTATTCCTAGTCTGGTGAATGTTTTATTTGTTTGTTTGTTTGATTGTTATTTTTAAAAGATTTTATTTATTTATTTTTAGAAAGAGGGGAAGAGAGGGAGAAAGAGAGGGAGAGAAACATCATTGTGGGGTTGCTTCCCACATGCCCTCCACTGAGGACCTGGTCAGCAACCCAGGTATGTACCCTGACTGGCAATCAAGCTGGTGACCTTTTGGTTCACAGGCCTACTCAGCCCACTGAGCCACACTAGCCAAGGCTGAATGTTTTGTTATGAAGTTGTATTAGATTTTATCAAATGCTTTTTCTGCATCTATTGATTAATTTTCATATGCTAAGCCAACATTGCACTCCTCTGATAAATCTCACTTGGTTATAGTATATAATCTTTTATATGTTGTGGGATCTGATGTACTAGTGTTTCATTGTGGATTTTTGCATGTATATTTATAAAGCTACTGGTCTGTCATTTTTGTGTGTGTGTGGTATCTTTCTCTGATTCTGGTGTCAATGTAATACTGGCCTCACAATATGCTGGGATGTGCTCCTCTATTTTTAGAAGAGTTTGTGAAGAATGAGTATTATATTTACTTGTGAAGCTATCTGTCTTATGTATTCCTCTGTTAAGAGTTTTTAAATTGCTAATTCAATATCTTTGTTTTTTATACATCTATTCAATTTTTTATCACTTTTTGAATCACTTTCAGTAGTTTCTACAAATTTATCCACTCATCTAACTTACCTCATTTGTTGTCAGACAATTATTCAAAGTACTCTCTTGTAATTCCTTTTTATTTCTCTAAGGTCAGTAGCAGCGTTCTCCCATTTCCCCCCTTGTTTTAATCATTTGAGTCTTCTCTCTTTCTTTTTTTTTTTTGTTAATTTAATTAGAAGTGTGTCTACTTTTGTTGACTGCTTTTTTATTTACTCTCTTTTTTTAAAAAAATTTCTATTTATTTCCCCTATAATCATGTTACTTTTTCTTTCTAGTTGATTTGTGTTTACTTGCTCTTTATTTTTCTAATTTCCTAAAGTGAAAGGTTAAGTTCTTGATTTCAGATATTTTTTTAGTATAGGAATTTACAATCATAAATTTTCTTCCAAGAACTATTTAGTTGTGTCCCATAAGTTTTGGTATGTTTTGTTTTTGTTTTAAATTATCTCAATATATTTTCTAGTTTCCATTGTGATTTCTTCTTTGACCTTTTGATTATATAGGAGTCATAGTTTATTTTCAACATATTTGTGAACTTTCCAAATATTCTTGTGTTATTGATTTCTAATTTAATTTTATTGTGATCACAGAACATACTTTGTACGATTTCAATCCTTTACATGTTATCATGGCTTATTTCATGTTCTAGTACAGTCACACCTCAGTACTTGTCAGCTTCAGGACTCGTCAAACCCTGTACTCATCACATTTTGATGAGGAAAAAATGTTTCAGCACTCAGCACTTGCTTGGGAGTCATCACACTTGCTAGAACTTGTACGACTCAGCAGGCCATCCAGCAAGAGAAAATGCTTCATTGTTTGGTACTTGTCAGTTTTGGCGCTCCTTGCAAGCTCTGGATCAAATTAATAAGCAGCACTGAGGTGCCACTGTCCATGATATATGCTGGAGAATGTCCCCTGTACAATTGAGGAAAATGTGTATTATGCTGCTCTTGAGTAGGATATTCTATATATGTGGGTTAAATCTATTTGATATGTAGTATACTTTAAATTTTCTATTTTCTCGTTTATAATCAGTTTTGTTCTTCAATCCATTATTGAAAGTGGGATATTGAGGCCTGTAATTATTGTTAAATTATTTGTTTTTCCTTTCAATTCTGTCAGTTTTTGTTTCATGTACTTTGATGAATTGTTGGGTACATACATGTTTATAACAATTATATCTTCCTGATGAATTGACCTTCTTATTATTATAAAATGCCCTTTGTCTTTAACATAACTTTTATCTTAAAACCTATTTTTGTCTGATATTTGTATTGTTATCTCAACTATCTTTTGGTTACTGCTTGCTTGGTGTACAACTTTTTCCATTCTTTTACTTCTCACTGCCTTTGACTCTGAAGTATGTCTTCGCAGACAACGTAGAGTTGGAACATATTTTAAAATACACCCTTCTCATTTCTGCCACTTACATTAAAGTAATTACTAATAAGGTAAGATTGACATCTACCATTTTGCTATGTGCGCTCTATAGATCTGTGGGATTTTTTGTTCCTCTATTTCTCAACTTGTATCTTTCAAATGTAAAATAGATAGTATCTAGTACCCTTTAAATTTTAGTTTTGTTCCTTTTAATGTGTTTGTTGAGCTATTTTCTTAGTGGTTTCCCTGAGAGTTACAATTAACATCTTTATTAAAACAATCTACTTCAGACTATTATTAACTTAATTGCTCTAATGTAAAACTATTCCCTACATCTCTTTTGTATTAATATTACCATACTTACTACAACTTTATATGTTGTAAACCCATCAACATGAGTGCATAATTTTGGCTTTATGTAGATGTCTTTTAAAATAGGAATCAAAAGAGTTACAAACAAAAGTACATTTATATTGTCTTTTGAATAACTATATGATTAACTTTATTAGTGTTCTTACGTCTTCATATGGATTAAAGTTACCATCTAGTGTCCTTTTATTTCATCCTGAAGTTCTCCGTTTAGTATTTCTTGTCAGGCAGTACTGCTAGAATGCTCTCAATTTTTGTTTATCTGGTTAGTATCTTAATTTTTGAAGGAGAGTTTATCTGTATATAATCGTTGGCCGATGTCTCTCCTTTAACACTTGGGGAATGTCATTACACAGTTTTCTGGCTCCCATGATTTCTGTTGAAAAGTCAGCTATTAATTTAAGTGAGGATCTGTTGTGTTTCCCAAGTTTTTAATTGTTATTTTCATGAGTTTTTCCTAGTCTTTTAATTTTGTCAATTTCAATATGACATGTTATAATCCTTGATCTCTGAATTTATTCTATTTAAAGTTCATCAAGCTTCTTGAATGTTTAGATTAATATTTTTCACCAAATTTGGATAGTTTAGGGCCTTTATTTCCTCGATTTACCCTTTGACCTTTATTATTTCTCTCTCTTTCTGGAACTCCCATTATACATATGTTGGTACACTTGATGGTTTTGCACAGGTCTCTGAACTCTGTTTATTTTTCTTTATTTTATTTTTTATGCTCTTCAGACTACATAATCCCTATTGCCTCATCTTCAAGATTGCTAATTCTTTCTTTTGCCAACTCAAATCTTTTGCTGAGCCTTCTATTGAATGTTTATTTCAGTTGTACTTATCAGCTTTATAAGTTTTTTTCTTGGTTCTTTGAAGTAATTCCTATGTCTTTATTCATATTCTCTATTTAATGAAACATTGCCATATTTTTCTTTAATTTTTAAGACTTTTTTAGTTCTTTGAACATATTTATAATAGCTAATTTTAAGTCTTTGTCTACTAAATCCATACTCAGGGTTTCCTCAGGAACATTTTTCATTGGCTATTTCTTTTTCCTGTGTACATAGTATACATGAACATTTTGAATATTTCAGGATTTTTTTGTTGCAAACTTGAGATTAATATATTGTAACAGTAATATTTCTCTTCCACCAAGATGTTCTTTTGATCAGTATAATTCAGTGGTCAGTCAGTGATTGGTCAGAAGATTTACATAAATGCCTTTGTTGTAACCCTTCCATTTTTAGACAATGTATCAGTTTACATGAAGCCTTTAGCTTTCACTGCTTTCTTGATTGTGGCCTCAAGCTCAGGAAGAGATGGTTAACTAATTTTTTTCTCAGGTCTTTTCTGGATGTGCACACAATCTTGCACTGTCTCAGACTTTTAGATTCCCAGGAAGATGTAGGATTCAAAGTTTCCCACTTCCTCCTACTCCCCTGCTGAGCTAAGGTCTGAATCAAATCAAATAGTTACTATGCCCAGAGAATGCCCATTTTCTAGGGAATAAGTTTGGAAATTTTTGACTTTGCTCCAGGGTACTTTCAAAATAGCTTAAAAAGCAATCAGATCTCTCTCTCTCCCGTCTGCAGTTCTGTTGTCTGTTGGCTACTGAGTCTCTGAACTGGCAAGAGAAGGGATAGAGAGGTAGCCCCAAGATAAAATGTAGAGCTTGTGCCTTCTTATTGAGGTTTAATAGTTCCCTTTGTTAGATGATTCTCAATTTATTTGGTGACTTTAGTTTATTGCCCACATTCTGAATTGGTTTATTTCTGTTTTGGTTATAGTTTCATTGTGTTTCTGACAGCAGTTCACTGAGGTCACTGAATTGTGAAGTTAATTGCCATTTCTTGTTTCTTAATCATATATTTTCTATACACTATTACTGGACTCCTATTTATTTAGTATTTTCCAAGGTAATAATCATATCAAGAACTAAAATCCTTTGTGCTTTCCTTACATTATAGTGCCCAGAGTAGATATACAACAAATAATTAAATGCAACTAAAGTACATACTGCCAAGTGTCCTCTGGAGAGCAAAATCACATCTGGCAGAGAACCACTAATACATTATTTCATTGAATCCTCACCACAGTTCTGCAGGGCATTATTATCTTCATTCTACAGTGGCTTAGAGAGCTATGATATACCTTATTAATATTGCATGGCTAGTTAAGTGGCAAAGGTTGAATTTAAATTCGGGTTTCTTTGACTTTAACACCAATTCCAGCTATAATTTATGTATCAAGAGAAAGGACTTTATTTTTATTGTTCTAAATTATAACCACCTTAGATGTTGTCAGCTTCAGAACATTACATTTTATTTGTCTATAATTTTGGCAGTAGCTTTTGGACGTTATTACATATTTGACTGAGCCTGTAGAGCTCCAGTAATGGAGCAATCAGCAATGATACTGGGTTCATTTGCCCTTTTTTCCCAATATAAGGTGATCACATTGTAAGAATTAGCAATTTTATTCTTCTATACTTTCTTTTGCTTTAACAATAACCTCTCAGAGAAGACTGACTTGAAGTTGTGCACACTCACCCACATCCGGCTTGTCTTATCAATAAAACTCTGGAGATGTGGCAGCACCCCAGGCAGGCTTATTAACATCCTGTTGCCAGGGCAACATTGCCACAAGTCCCTATTTTATGACTGAGATAGCAGCAGGCTGGACCCAAGGAAACTCCACCTGCTTACCTGTATCTTACTAGCTCAGGAGCAGATATGGGAAATTGTGCCAGAGTTGAGCACTGTCAGGATTCTTTATGCTTATTAATATTATACTTGGACAACTGATATACTTTTGATGCTTTTTTCCTTACAAAGTTCCATTGACGACATAATGTGCCTAACCAAATAGATGCTAGAGGGCTCCTTAAAGTTCAAGGACATGTGTTAAAGCCTTGATTTGCCACTAATTAAGTATGTAGTCTTAAACTACTCTCTTTCCCTTCTGGTAATAATGGAATTATTAATATTGATTACTCATCGAGTCATACCAAAGATAAAAAGAGCACACATGAAATCACTTTATAAAGTTATTTACATGTAAATTTTAATTGTTTTAGAATCCATGCTTCAATTTTGCTACTGCTTCATCCTCATGTGAACAAAGTTATTCAAAGGAAAAGGTATATCTCATTTGAGGTCAGGAATTATATTTATTAAGAGCACAAAGTAGCTCTGTAATTAATGATTATTCATGCATGGGTGTGGATCCTCTAAGCTCAAGTCATTACATCCTGAAGCCCCAGGCTCAGCAGGATTCATCAGTGCATACCACTGTCATGAACACTGTATTCTTCTTGTTGGCCTACTTCAGGAGCAATCCCTCATTTTCCATGAAAGGAGTGTAGCCATGAATATAAGCATTTATGGTAGATTTGATTGTCATAGGAAAGTCTGTGTGCATATTTAAGGTCCCATCATTATGATATACATTAATATTTTATTCAGTTAGATTAGAGGTAAACCATATTTTATAAATAATCTTTGACAAACATACACACAGCTGTGTTTATCCTAAGCACTACACACTATGATTGAAGTAAAAATAAATGGAGGCTTTCATGCTATGAAGCAAAGAATAAGTCCAGCTTTCTCCTCTGAATCTTCTGAAGTATTTCAGCCTATCAAAGGCAGGTCAGAAATAACTTGATTTTGAGTGAGTGTGAGTCAGTTTTAAGTGTGGACCAAGTATGTTGGAAGTAAATGGGAGTGAATCCCAACAACGAGAGAGTTCCACTGAATCCTTGGTGATTGTGCGCATATCCTTCTCAAGCGAGGTCATGGTGCCTTGCTAATCTTAAATTAATATTTTTAAATGTCATTGGACAACATTCATAAAATTGAAAAATCTATAAAAATTCACAATCACAAAAGTCTATAAAAATAATTACCTATATTATGTATAACCCTCTTTGAATATATGACTCTATTGAGAGTGAATTATGCTTTGTCTATATAAAAGGTAAATCCTTCCATATTCTTTCGATAAAATTCTTTCTGAAATTATAAAGACCATTGAAAATTCACCAAAAGGCAAACAGAGATTTCATTTCCTGGGTTAAAAGTAGACATTCAATAAATATTTGCTGGATAAAAAGGTAATGCACAAATTAGAGAGCACTAGCAGAATAAAAGTATTGAATCACTGCATATTAACACAATAGTAACATTTGCAAGTAACACAGATATCTTCATTAGTGATTTGCAATTGCCTGCTCGTATCAGTAACAAAAGGTCACCTCAACTCCCTAAAGAAATAAAGATTCTCACAAAGACTATTTTACCAATAGATGTATATCTGGGGAAGAGATTTCACCAGTAACACTGCCTACCATGCTTTCAGTATTAATATTGTTACATAGGATTAAATGAAAAAATTAACCAGAAAGTATAAATGTATGTGTACTCAGATGTAAATATTGCCTTTCAACACCTTAACAGCAGGACTATATTTGATTTAACATTTTTCATTTGTGCTATCAAACAAAGAACCATTATTTCTTGTAAGAGAACTGGCAGCTAATCGTCAATTTCAATTAATCAGGATGCTTCAATTAACCTGGAATGTTTGTGCATTATTAAATATTTCAGCATCCCTTGGGGCTTTCCCTTTAATGTCTTCAGAGTGATTTAACATTATTATTTTTGGACAGATTTCCATACATGTTCATCCTTTCAAACAGAATGTCTCTCGGGAGGGAAAAGAACCAGTACAAACTACTTCCTCCTGACCCCATCGACCAGCCAGACCCAGAGTCACAGTACTATCTGAAATAAGTTCACTTTCAACTACTCATGGGAAAAAAAAGTTGTTTGGCCGTAAGAATGTTTTTGAGTAAATGCTAAAAACACCATATGAAATCCATTTTCCCGTGTCATGTTTTCATCTACTCTGGTTAATTAATGCTCATTGGCATTATTATTATTGGGTAAACATATTTTTATATACTTGTACAGACCATATAAACTATTGAAGGTTTTATTCAGAAGCTTGGCTTTGAAGCATTTAATACATGTGCATCACATGTCTAGCAAGATGGACTATACAAAGATATTCTAGTCATTATAAATTAAGTCTGAATTAAATTCAGAGTACTTGCATCCTTCCACAACCACATCAAACTTATAACTAAACCACAGAACAACCATCATTCACAACTGTCTGAAACCTACCTGAATCTGAATGGAAATCCTACAATTAGGGATTTAAAAAAGAAGCCAACTAGAGACTGATAAAAAGAATGAAAATATGGAACAGGCTGGTCTCACACCCACAAGTGAAGCTTAAAAATCGGTAAGGATATCTCAGCTGCAGAGATCCCCCCTGAGAAACAAGGGGTCCCAGTACCATACCATAGTGTCAGGAAGAGAAGTCCCGATAGCTTCTGGCTGGAAAACCTGCAGAAATTGTGGCTGAGTGAGGCAGAGGGCTTCTGGAGTCCCAGGCAGTTCCTCTTAAAAGGCCAGAGCACAGACTTGCTTAGTCACTTGCTTTGAGTTCCAGCAGTGGGGCAGCAGCTGGAAAGGCACCAGAGACATATGGAGAGAAAATGAATTATCTGCCATCAGAAATGAGAGCTGGGGGTTAGCTTTCTGCCAGACAAAAATGCTGGTAGAGGCTGTTGTTCCTTTTCTGAGCTTTTCACTCACTGAGCCTGCAGGCAGGTGCCATTTTAGAGAATCTCCATCAACCAGGCTCACACTGCTTGCCCCACCCAGGCGATTAACTGAGACCCTGCCTCACCCACTTGCACTTCAACTCAAGCTGTTTTCAGTGTTTTTTTCCATATGAATGGCTTGTATTGGCTCATGCTTCAGACTTTCCTAAAATATCTCAAATAAGCAGTGTCTGGCCTATGTGCCCATACTTCACAGTAAGTGGCCCCAGCCCCAGCACTGGCAGCAGCTGGCTTTGGTTCACAGCTTGGCCCCAACTGGGCACCTCTAAGCCCGGCACAAGTAACAGCCATCTACAGGTCACTTTGCATCTCAGGCTGGGCAACCCTCAGCAGAATATAGGTGGCAGGTGACCTTGGCCTGCACCCTCCTGGAGGACCCAGAGTGAGTACAACCAGTGGAAAGCTGCACACCATGTCGAAGAACCACCCAGTCACCTCCACAAATGGCACACTCAAGGGAAGACTCAGTGGATATCAGAGCTCCACTAAAGTAAGTCCTATTCCATGGGGTATGACCCTGCACAGCTGAGCCTCCACAGTGATCACAAATTATAGCAAGTCCTGGTAGCCAATCAGTGTGGGGGTAAATAAACCCTTCTCATTGATGTCTCAACTGCAATCAAGGCTCCAGTACAATAAGAGGGTGTACACAGTCCACACAGGATTGGAGGTCAGTGGATCAGCTAGAGAGCCCAGCTTCGGTGATTGGGTAGACTGTGTCACCGGACCCTACAGAATATCTACTATATTAGGACACTCTGCCAAGCCAGGAGATGTAGCAACTCTACCCAATATATAGATATAAACACAGGGGGCTGCCTAAATGAGGAGATAAAAAGCATGTCTCAAGAGTAAAACAAAACCCCAGAAAAAGAACTAAACAAAATGGAAATAGACATACAAGTCCAGTAAATGCATAAAATTTCATACAAGATGAAACCGAAGAGGCCCACACCAAGACACGAGATAATTAAAATGCAAAAGTTTAAAGACAAAGAGATAACCTTAAAAGCAGCCAGAGAAAAGCAGTTAGTCACCTTCAAGGGAGGTACCATAGGACAGTCAGCTGGTTTCTTGACACTTTGCAGGCCAGAAGGGACTGGTTAGAAATATTTCAAGTGGTAAAAAGCTAGGACCTGTAATCAAGATTACTCCTCCCAACAAAGCAATCATTTAGACTTGAAGTGCATATAAAGAGCTTCCCACACAAAAGAAAAAAAAAGCTAAAGGAATTCATCATCACCAGGCCCATATTATATGAAAAGTTAAAGGATCTTCTTTAAGTAGAAGAAGAAGAAAAAGAAACATAAAAAGTATGAACAATAACATGGCAATAACTACATGTCTATTAAGAATTGAATCTAAAAAAGATAAGCAAAGAAGCAGAACAGAAGCAGACTCATAGATACAGAGAACATTTTGACCAGTTGCCAAATGGGAGGGAGTTGGAGGAATGGGTGAAAAAGGTGAAGGAATGAAGAAGTACAAATTGGTGGTTACAGAACAGTCACGGGGATGGAAAGTACAGCATAAGGAATATGGTCAGTAACATTCTAATAACTATGCATGGTGCCAAGTGAGTTTGAGATTTAATGTCTAATCAATAGGTTGTATACCTGAAACTAATATAATATTGTATGTCAACTGTAATTGAAAAGTAAAAAATGATTTAATTTAAAAAAGAAATCAATTCATGTTTAATTTAATCTATATCTTAGGGAAAGGATAATTTCTTCCTTGTTTTCTGGGAATGATAATCTGATTCTCTTAATCTAGCTAAGGATAGTTTTCTGTTGAAAGTAGCATGTTGAGGCAAGTATTAAATGAGAACAAATGGATTGTTATGAATGGAAGGTGCATTGTTATTTCAGCTGAGTGAATATGAAATGAAGACTAGTTGTGAGTGTAAAGTGAAACAAAATAGCCACATTAGAAGCTTCACGGAGGCTCGCTGTATTTAAGACACTATAAAATCACAGATCATAGTGCTACTAGCTTACTAAAATACAAACCCCATAAAGGCAGATACTTTTGTTTGTTGGAAACACTACTCTATAGCCAGTGCTAAATATTGTGCTGGGCACATAGTAATTGCTCAATAAATATATGTTGAATAAGTGACACAACTGAAGCCAGGAGACAGGTTTTTCAGAGGCTTCCTCTAGGACTGGTGGCTCAGTGTAAGGGTACAGGAAGTAACAGAGACAGAAGCCAATGCTAGGTGACCAGGCTAGGGTGGCTATGCCACTGACAAGGTGAATGTATATTAGGCATTTTGTTCCAATGTGTTCAATCAGATTTCTTCACTGTAAGTGATCTGTAAATATTTATTCTTGTTAGTGCACGAGTTACAGAATTGATGTTGGAATTAAGAAAATAGAGTGCTTTGAAAGACAAAAATACTTCAACTTGGGAGAAAAAGAAAAAATTATAGGTAAAAAACAGCCTGAGTAAAAAAGTAAATGACAAATTCTGTCTTTAAATTTACCCACAACCTTTTTTTGAAGATTACCAAAAACAAATATCTAGATGAAAGGTGTCTAGTAGAATTTTCTGAGATGAAAATATTCTATAATCTGCACTGTGCAATACAGTACCACTGTCTACATTTACCTATTGATCACTTGAAATACAGCTAATGCAACTGAGGGATTGATTTTCCATTTTATTTAGTATTAATTAATATGAGCTCAAATAGCTACATGAGGCTATTGGCTGCTGCACCGGACAGTGCAGGTCTAGATCTATTTCACCTACAATCGTGTGTTTACTGCGGGGGTGGAGGACAGTAGGCCATGACATCAGAATTACTTTCTGCTAATTGGTGCAGGGGCAAAGAGGACCGTTGCTGAGAGGTACCACAGTTCACAGCTCTTTAAAGGGATTCTTTTAAACAGGGAATTGTGTTTTCTTTCACAAGAGGAAAGCAAAATTAATCTTTGTCTTATCACGTAGCACCAGATCATTGATCAGGACCTAAAGAAGGTTGTAATATATTAAGTGTTCCCAGAAATGCATTTAGTAAGAGAAAACAATGAGGGTTTGTGATGTGTCAGATGAACACAGAATATTTGGCTTTCAGCGTCAAAAATAGACTTGGATTTGCAGCTTTACCTCTGACCTTCAGATCTAATAAGCAAGATAAGAGGAGTTTATTGCCAGACCTCAGAGCTGACACGTCAGGGTCAGATGAAACATTGCATTCCTCTCCGATAATAAAGTATCTGCAGAGGAAAGGGCCAGTTCCACTAGACCACACACAGAGAATTAGGTGAGAAGAATTTCAAGCAGCTCTGAGAGGGGATCAGTTAGGAGAACAAACACATGAAATAAGAAATAAAATGGAAATCAGTGTTTTCTTATTTAGAACATGTCCTCAGGAAATGTGAATTCTCATAGACTACTCGTGAGAGGGACACTAAGTCCTTCTTCTGACGGGAAATTTGGCAGTAATTATCCAAGAACAACTAGTATATGCACATTTTTGACCCTGCAATTCTATTTTTAGAAAGGTATAATAACTGTGCAGTATTTTGCTTAAGGCAGTTCACTGAAGTGGTAGTTATGGCAGCATTAATTATAATGGTGAAGAAATAAAATTTAATGTCTATCAATAGAAGGTTGATTAATTAAATTATATTATTTCCATACAAAGTAACATTATACAATCATAAAAACTATGTTGGAAGATACCTATAAATACATGAGAGTTCATATATCCATAAAAATTGTTTTTCTTCTTGTATATGTGTATCTTTAAAATATTCTTCAATATATTTTCAAATTTTCTTAAATATAGTTATAAAATATTTTCAAATAGATTAATTTTATGATAAAAAGAAAAGCTGTTTCTTCAAAATGTTCATATTTTATTTTACCGAAAATGTTTTTAGCTGTTCTGTGAACTTTTTCCTATCTTGGTTGCCAAGGAGATCCACTGTATCTTGTACAGTGGACAAAAAATAACCCTTCTTGGCACCTCGAGGAGGCTGTGCTGCCTAGTAAGCCTCTTTATCCTCGTGGGGTTTTCATGTGGCCCATGAGAGCTACATTCCTGTCTACTCATCACCTCTAATAAACAGGGATCTATTTCACAGCTACTCTGCTACAATTACTTGGTGCTGATTGTTTCCTATTTCTCCATGGATGACTAATTGGGTGGCTGTAGGAAACCATCCCCAGGGTACATGTGTATGGCTCCATTCTGGTCACTGAAAATTTGCAACGGATGTTCTGGAGAGTATGAAGTCAGGGCATTATAGACCTATTGACTGTCTCTGCAACCTCTTTTCTGAGGACAAAGAATTTGACTTCTCATTCCTTCTGACAGTACAGAAGCAACAACAAAAAAGTGAGAGAAAGAAAGACTAAAGCAAAGCCAAAAAAAACCAAAATGAAACAAAGAAAGAAAAGGAAAGAAAAGAAGAGAGAAATCCAACCTGTACTGTGTACGAGGTCATGGGAAGGCCCAGAAGCAGAAGTCATGATGCAGCCTCACTTGTTTTAATTGCTCCTATTGAAAACCACAGCCAGTTTTCCAATCTCCTGTCTTCACCCCGGCTGGCTTCAAGTGGTATGCATTAGGAAGCTTTTGCAGAAAAGAAATTATAATGCCAGGAATGGGCCTGGAAAAATATTCTCATAACAAAAGGCCATGTCAGGTTTTTCTCATTTCTTTTCTGGAAGCCAAATTTCATGAAACAACAACACATATTCCCAGGAGTGACAGGACATGCCTTTCCAATCAGTGTCACTTTGAACAGAATGTACCCAAATCGTGGGAATATCCAGAAAGCTGAATCTACTGCAGGAATGCTATGAGCTTAGCTGGACTTCTCCTACTAGTATTAGTATGCAGTTTGAAGACTATAGATGTTTTCTTAACTGATTCTGTTAGATAGCCAAAGGTGCCAGCTAGCAGTGGTTCCTAAGTTACTCAATAGTCAAGTCCCAGTGGTATAGACTCCCCAAAAACTTCATACTTATGCATAGCATATAGTATGCCTGAAATCACTTGTTCATTCTCTGTCTTTCCTACATCACTATAAGACTCTTGCTTTCAAGGACTATACCTTTTTTTGTCCACTGCTATATCCCTTGGGCCTGGTTCTGTGCCTGGGGCACAGTGTACAGTCAAAATCTGTATGTTGAGTGAAGGAATGAGATATGTTTGAGGAAATCTTTAAAAAAGATTTCACCAAAATGGGATTCGGACCAGTGCTGATAAGGTGGCACATCTAGCACAAAGTTTTATCCATCTATTTGTTGATACTCTTCATTAACTTGAAAATGATAGTAATAATAATAACCATTTATTGAGAATCTACTGTATAAGCCAAGGCTTTTCCATTCCCTGTGCCATTCAATTCTTATAAGAACTATACAAAGCAGTAATTATGTTCTTATTTTGTGAGTGAAAAACTGAGGTAGAGGGTATTTATGTTATTCAAGATCACAGTTTCAGAACACATAATAGGCTCATGCCAATGACTTATTCAAAAAGAAATAAAATGGAACAACCAGAGTTTACTCAGTTATTTGAATTCCAAGGCCTATATACTTTTTATTCATTATCCTCCATTCATTCCCAGAAAGGAAATTTAGACATACTCTATTTGCCTAAAGCATGGACGTGCACAACACTGGGCTAGCTACTAGTAAACACATTTCTGCAAGGATGACTGAGCTGCTCTTCGAGGTGGTGCTCAGACCTCCTACATCATGAGGAAAAGAAGCACTCAGAACAATGGAATAAAGCTCCACTGGGGTGAGCTTGCTATGTGTAACCCCTGCTAAGGGTTTCAGCACCTTCCTGATGAGACTGAGGATCAGGACCCCAGAAGCACAGTCACTGGGACCACAAAACCTCAGAGCAGCAGCAAGGAAGAGGTGGCTGTAGCAAGACATGGGGGAGGCCAAGGGCACATCTGAGGCAGAAGGAGCAGCCATGGCAGAACCACCTACACTGGGCTCAGCTGAATCTCAGAGCCAAGCTCCCAAAGTAAGGGACTAGTCCTTCATTGACATGTAACCCATTACATTTGTCAATTAAAAAATAATTTACTTAAATTAAAAACAACAACAAAAATAGTTTATCTGTTTTTCCCAGCCCCTGCCCTGCCTCTGGCCACCACCAATATGTTCTTTTTGTCTATGAGCTGGGTTGTTTTAATTTTACAACAAAAGAGATCATATGCTATTTATCTTTCTCTGCCTGATTTATTTCATTTAGCATAATGTGATATATGTAATATATAAAAATATACTATAAAATGTGATGTGTATGTGTATACATATTCTTTATCCATTCATTCATTAATAGATACTAGGTTGTTTCCAGGTTTGTTATTTCCTGGGCGCTGGCGGACTTGCCCCCAGAGGGCTTGGGGAAATGTGAAAGTCCAGGCAGGCTTCTGACACGGACACAACGAAGCCCGGTTCTTGGTCTCTAGAAACCTGCTTGGAAGCTGACCTTCGAGGAGTGGATGTTGGGACAGAAATGCAGTTTCTATTGGTTGAGGGAAAATGAACTTAATTTCTCTATTTCATTTGCTCTACACTTAGCTTTCTGTCATTGAAATGTCGTCATAGGAAACAATCCATCCTTTGGAGGGTGGGTCTCTGTGCTGTCCTTAGTGATTGAGCTTACCCTCCCATACCTGTCCCCTTCCAAGAGACAAACTACGGGACAGAACTCAATACTTACCAGGGCTGACTTGAAAGAGAGACCAGGGACTAATAGCTGAACTAAATGTAGTGATTTTTATGGGCTGAATTGTGCCCCCTCAAATTCATATGTTGAAGTCTTAACCTCAGTATAACAGAATGTAACCACATTGGGAAATAAGGTATCTAAAGAATTGGTTAGGTTAACATGAGGTCTTTGGGGTGAACCTTAATCTAATATGATTAGTGTCCTTATAAGAAGAGGAAGTCAGGGCACAGACATGCTTAGAGGAAAGACCATGTGAAGGTACTAAAAGACAGACATCTGAAAGCCAAGGAGAGAGGCCTTCAAAAAAACCGACATTGCTGACAACTTGATCTTGAACTTCTAGACAACAGAATAGTATAAAATTAATTTCTGGTGTTGAAATCACCCAATCTGTGGTACTTTGTTATGGCAACCCTAACAGACTAAAATAGTGGTTTGAGGTTCTCTCAACATATTGCATGAAGGTTTAAGGCAGATGGACTAGGGGTGAGGGGGTAATTATGGGTCACCACTGACTAAATTTCACCTACGTAAATAAATGATCAGGTTTTGGTTTACTTTGAACCTATGTAAAAATAGAATGTTCATAGAGGATGTGTAATATAAATGATAGCAAGGGCTGTTTGTGGGATGTCTATTGTATCTAGTCTCTGTTCCAGGTGCTGCACAAGTATTTCATGCAACCTTCACAGCGCACTCTGAGACAGGAAGTCTAAGCATCCCCATTTTACAGATAAGGAAACAGTCATAGAAGGCTAAGTAAAGTGCTCAAGGTCAGCAAGCCAGTCACAAAGCTCAGATTCCGACAGATGCGTGGACTAAATTAAGCTCAAAGGTTTTTAGTAGTTCAGAGGTGTTTAGCAGTTGTTCAGACTCATAAAATAAGCAAAGAAGCAAATCTGGGACTTCTAATCAGCTCTTCTATATTCAATGCTGCTTTTCATCACTCTTCCCGGACTGCACTGACTCAGCCAGACAAACAGCATTGTTTTGCTCCCAGTGTGTTTTCACCCCTCCTTTTGGAAAGGTACAGCCTGTTATAAACAGGAACATTAAGACATCAGTGGTGGTCAGCTAAAGATGGACTCCTTCAACTTGGTTTGTTTAAACTTTCCTCCCTAATTTCTGAAACCCCCCCAGAGAAAACCTTCAGATTATGTTGAGCTAAGTGTTTATTACACATAATTAATCTTACAACTGGAATTATGCCGTGATATAAGGCTGCAGTAATGCTTAACCATTGACTCACAAGCCCAGCTGGTGCTTAATTTATATCACCACCAGCAGCGTAGAAACATGCTTTTAATTTTTCAGACCTACTAAACATATGAATCCAGGATCAATATAGATTGGAAACTTTGTAATTGAAGCACAAGTTCTATGATATTACAAGGGAAGAAAGGCAAGATTCTTATCTAAAATTTATCTAGCTGCTCCCATGTTGAAATTCAGAATAAATTATTATAGAACTAGGGAACTGTGTATAAAACAATGTTCTAGATGGACCTGTGTTGAAACATATATACCCATAAAAAGAAATAAGCTTTTAAGGAAAAATATTTGTTCTGATTAAAGATAACGCATTTGAGTTTGCAGGTGACAGATCTGTTTGTGCGTGTGTGTGTGCGCACACGTGTGTGTGTGCACGTATTTCATCCCTATTTGTGTGACAAAACATCTGCAGTAGACTTCATGTGTTCTGTGGAAGTCTTTGAGATGTGGGCTGAACTTTCAACCATGTATTTACTCATTTATTAAATCTTCTGTTTACCTGTTTAAGATATTTAAGGCTAGCCCAGTGGGGCTCAGAGTTGGAGATAAAGCAGCAAATATGACAAAACATACATTCTCTGCCTGAAGATCTCAGAGCCTGGAGAAGTAGCAAGCTGTCGGATAGTCATGGGAGTGTAGTGTCGATGAATGCTCTGAAGGAGAAGGAAATGGCTCTAAAAGTACAAAATGCATGGCCTAACTAACTGCAATGCTAAAATTATTTCCCAGATATGTTTGCAGAGGTGGTACGAAATGCCAATAACTAGGATGAGAGTTTAAAAAGAATAGTCACACACTGTGCTACAGATCTTTTTCTTTTGCTACATTTATAGAACTTTTTTGTAGTTGCTTGAAAATATAGAATAGTTTAGCTCAACGATCTTACAAATTCTGTATTCACTACTATTCACAGTGCCATCAATTTCACATTTAACAAAGAGGCAGAATAATTTTAAATCTTTTCCTGATCGTCTTCGGGATGCCCAATGCCACCCATCAGACTTGTCAGAGCACCTTCAGCAGGAAAGAAATCGGGAAAAGGATGAAAGTCCAACTACTCTCAGCCCTTTTCCAGACACAATCCGTTGTCTTCAGATCTGTTCCTGCTCATTTAGCTGTTGACTTCATGAGTTCTGAGCACTATTTGTCCATGACTCAAATGTATGGTTCAAGTGAGCTGCTTCCTTAGAGTTGAATGTTAATTTAGACTCTTGGAAAACTAAATAGGTATTTTTTTCATGTAGAAACAATGAGTTCTTTCCTTTCCCATCTTATGAGTAGAAAGTCATTTAAGCACTAAAAGGTCATTTAGCCAGTAAATGTATGAAGCTCTAAAAAGGTGTAAGGTAAATAAAGATGGGAGAGAGTAAGGGGAAAAGGAAAAGGAAAGATTTTGAAAGTCAATAAAACAACTATAAGCATTTCCTTTTAACTAGCTGACTTTGTGCTGTCAAACCGAACTCCGGTCAGATAATCACAGCTACCGTATAGGGAAGGAAATTTTTTACTGTGCTGTGACATGCTTGAAGTAAATTGTATTAGAACTCATTATTGCTATGTAACTTAAATAGCAAGAGAAGCTCAAGCTGTGAAAAGCTAATGTTCTAACTTTTTTCCAGCATTAGTATTCCTTTTCAATATGAATATCTGAAACCTATCTGTGGGTAAAATAAACAAGCAAGAAAGAAGAGGAATTAAAGATGATATTTCCATTTGATAGTCAGTTTGTAATTTTAAGAGCAAGTAAGGATAAAATGTAAGACCTCTAGGATTTTCTAAATCTCTAATGTCTGATACTGAATCCTGTCCAAATAGTTGCTACATGGCCTAAAGGAGGGACAGGTAAATGGTTCACACTTAGAGGGGGGAAAGGAAATACTCAGACTTTGCCTTGCAGCAGATTGGAAAGATGTGTTTTTACATTGACTAACTGTTACTCAACATTAAATTATAAAATTAGACATGTTATTAGATAGTAAAAGAAAATCAATGAAAAATCACTGAAAGTATAAATTTATATAATTCAAGAAAATTTGCATCTAATTGTTATTCCAAAAAATTAGCTACATGTGGATTAAATAAAATAGTTATTTTACATGAGATTGAAGAAGCTTGTAGCTTATTCAATATGCAGCATCATTCAAAATGTCAAGTATTACAAATTACCATTGTAGTCACTGTTTTGCTCCAAGAGAAGGCAATTAAACAAGAGTGATGAGGTTTAGAAATAGGAAATTTTTAGGACCGATGATTCTGTAATAAAATTTAAATGAAGTGGAATAAAATGCATCCTGGACTGAAACTCAAGAATAGAAGGATCTAAACACTAGCTAGCGTTTTTGGCTGTCTAGATTCATCTCAACAAACATGAAGAATGGAGGCAATTATGCCTTTCTACTCCCTAATGCACCCAGGACAAACAAACCAACCTATAAGAAGCCCTTCTTGGCCCCCAGGGGAAAGGTAATGTACGTTCACAGAAAGACTTCAAGCAGTAAGCCCCACGGCAAATGCAAGCACTCACATTTTACATGATCGGCTCTTAACAGGGAGGCCTGGTAAGGTGTCCTCTTGGAATATCATTCAAGATTAAGACAATTTATGGAATATAGGATAAAAAAAGTGAAAACATTTATCTTGTATCTCTTACAAGTGCTCTTGCAAAGCTTGGAAATTTCCTCCCAATTGTGAAGCTATGTGGGCAGCCCCCGATGGGAGTTATCTTTGTAACTGCCACCTCTCATCTCTCATTATCTGGTAGCTATTTTGTGCCTGTGGAACTGTGTCCGCATTCGATTTCTCCTTCTTAAGAGCTGTAACTCTTCTTGTATTCAACCTTCAGGTCTCCGGTCATAACTTAGGTACGACTTTCTCAACGCCTGATGTTGCTCCTTTGTCACCTACCACACGGAGGAACAGAAAGGATGTTTCTCTGACCTCACTGGTACAGATGATTGAGAAGACAAACATCACAGAAAGAAAACCGTCTACTAACCTGTGAATGCTTTTGGGAAGGAAATTTGCATATTATCCTGTCAGTTAAGTTGTTACAACTATTTCTTAAAGAAATTGGTTGCTCTGAATCAAGGATCATAAAAATGTTTAAACTCATTAATTTAGTCATCTTATTTATTCTAAGAAAACAGTACAAAAGTGGGTAAAACCATATGCAAAGAGATGCTAAATTATGTTTATCATAAATTTTAGCATAATAATATACCAAATGGGAATAAAGTATATATTCAGAAATAACAGTGCTTCTGGCACTCGGAAAGAATACTAAGCAATCATTAAATTTATCAGTATAAAGGTTGTGTGGCTACATAAATAAATGCATACAATATTTGGTAGAAAAAATGTGGATATTTTATATACAACATCACTGCAAATATACATAAATATATATGTGAAAAAAACAATGGAAGGGAAACACAAAACATATTTACTGAATGTTTACCTTTTTCCAGGTCCTGTTCTAGGAACTGGGAGAAAGCAGTGAAGGAGACAAATAGGAACACAGTTCTCTCAACATGTACATGTAGCAGAAGGAAATAACAAACAAATGAATAAAAACAGCATATCAAATAGCGACGTCACTGGAAATAGACAAGGACTGAGACAGGTCTGTCCTGGCACAATCTGGAATGTATGAGGGTTTGAATTCGTGGAGGTAAGAGTTCACGAGATGAATCCAGGTGATTTTAAAAGTCCGTTTATTAAAGGTGGGGGCAGTGAAACAAAGGAAGGGCTTAAGATAGAAGAGGCAAGATCATAGCGACAGGAGTGAGCCTAGGTGGAGGTGCCTTTGTCCTCTGGAAACATGGCGAAGTGTTGAGTCTCCATGAAGCTGCCTTGGCCCATCAGAAAGAAGGGCACAGAGGCAGAAGAAGTGAGCCAGCTGGGCTGTGTGAACTCAGGGAACAAGCTACAGAGAAAAAAGGAGGGCCTTGGAGACAGGTTCAGGGAATTAGCCCAGGACAAGTTGCCACTACCCACTGCTCCCCCAGTTGCAAGTCTCCCGGGAACCTTCAGAGCACAGGTCCCCACCCCACAGGCCATGGACCAGTGCCAGTCTGCCGCCTGTTAGGAACCAAGCCAGGAGGAAAGCTTGCCTGAGTGCTGCCTACTGTCTCCCCTTCATCCACAAACTCTATCCAGCCCATCCACAGCAGGTGAGTGAAGCTCACCTGAGCTCCACCACCTGTCCACTGAACCCTGACCCTGCCTTCCACGAAACTGGTCCCTGGTGCCAAAAATGTTGGGAAATGCTGCTTTAGGGCTTAGGAGAAAGAAAGCAAAGATACATGCGTGAGGAAAGAAGGAGGGGGAAGGCATGGGCATGCCCAGAAGAGAGTATGCAATAGGTTTTTGTCTTAAGTGTTATTATCTGTTTTCTAAAGGTAGGAATTTTAAGGGAGTTCCTAGGGTAGGAGCTCAGAATATTATCAGCTTTCCAGGTGTGTTCTTTAATATGCTGATGCATAAAATGAGTTTATAGAGGGGTCAGAGTCATTCTCTGGTCAGTTTCACCTTCAAAGAATGTCATGGAACAGGGACTGGGGCTGAGGCGGCTCTGCTCCAGCACGGTCTGGAATGTGGAAACCATTTGGTCCTAAATGTCTTTGGTTAGGGGAGACAAGACCTTCCAGTTTATTATCTGACTGTAAATTGTCCAGCTGTTTAACTATCTGTCTCAGTTTCCTCATTGCACTCGCCAAGGAATTTTCCATGCTTCCTACTAAACCACCTCAGTCACAAGTGATACGAAGAAAATTATTTTGATGGAGTGACTAAGGAAGGAGTTATTTTAGATGGAAGAGTCAGGGGAAAACCTTTCTGAACGAGATGCCCTCTGATCAAAGATCCTGAAACTGAGGTCTCATCTCAGCTCTGTGAGAAACTAATCTTATAACCTCTCTGTCTTTCAAGTGCTCCTCAGCCACCAAATGAGAATAATGATCTCGCCTCTCTGTGAAAGATTCCTGAGTGAGTCAATCTTGTGTTCAGGAACTAAGGTTTTCTCCTGTGGGAACAGAATGGCTGGAACTTTGGCTTATTTGCTGCAAGTCCTACTCTCCTATGTTGCATTTCTTGGGAGAGTTTTCTGGTCAGCCAGCTTTTGGAGACCCAGCCAAAAGGAGCTGATGACATGAGTGAGAACTCTTGAGTCTCTGGTTCACCCAGCCTCTGATTAAAATCACAACCAAATGCTATCCCTGTGTGGTGAACTCCCAACCTTGTACTGCATCTGAGATCACTTCCTTCTCCTTCTGTCTCCCCTCTGTTCTCTCTGAATGCTTGTTCCTCTGGCTGTTTTCCCCAGTGATGAGCTGGGGGACCAGTCCCGAGCAATCCCTCATGGGGAACTCAGATGCTGTGGCTGGCTGCCAGCTTCCCTTACTGGGACTCTGCACAGGGCCTGGAGGAAGGAGGAGATGAGGCGCGTTTGCCTTGCTGAGATGAGCCTCCCAGCAGGAGGAACAGAAAGGCAGTTTCATACTGAAGACTTTTTATTAGTTCTTCTTATGTTAAACTGGATGCTCCCCCACCCAACCCTCCCATAAATAGCAAACTCAAAGGCCATGTAGTTCTTAGACCACTGGAACTGCTAAAGCTGGGCAGTGAGATGGTCTGGATTTGGGCTCCTGTCCACAGTGAGTGTGGGACAGCAGCCCAGGTGTCATCTCTTATCAAACTCACAAACGTCTCTCTCTGTCTTTCTACTGTAGTGGGCCTGAAGTCCTGCAGAGAGAGAGCTGATGAAGCACCGCTTTTTTATGCATACCCACTAGACTGGGACTTTGCACAGAATTGTGACCTGAGTGAGCAGCAAATTGCTCTGACAAGAGCCTCTGACTTGTATTGGAGAAGAGGCACAGCGCTCCTGGCAAACCTGAAGAGTTAGAATAAGGCTGTCCTGTGTATCCTTCCCAGTCAGCCACATACAAGCTCTCCGTAGCTAAACCAGTGTGTGTGTTAGCCACAGAGACATACTGCTGTCGGCCTGCACAGCACCTTGCGGGAGGAGGGAGTGAGTGCGTGGATAGGGATTGCAGTGGAGAAGGAGCGATGGCAACGTTGTCCTCTGGTGGGTTTGCATTCTGGAGGAGGCACATGGACCGCACCAGGGAAGTGTGGAAGTATCCGTCTAGTGTGGAGTTCTCTGCAGATACACGACTCACCTCCCCCCACTGCAACCCTTCTCCCTGGTGTGTCATCTGAATGGATGTGGCCAACAGCACTGCCCCGACAGCCACAAAACCAGGCAGGGGCTCCTCCCTCCCAGCAGCCTGTGTCCTCTCTAATCCTACCTGATCTTTGACAAAACAGTAGTAATTCTAATGATAACCTCAGTTCTGTTGGACTTTTTAAATAGCTGTTTAAAAAAAAAACTAATTGCTCTGCAACAAAAACATTTCTTACCCTTTCTCCGTGCAGAGCATCTGTTTCTTGAAGACTTGAGATTGAATATGCTTGAGAGTATCCACCACGGATAATTTTATACATTGTTTGCCCCCTGCCCCGTTCTTTGCTCTTGTATCTGCCTGTTTCTGAAACCATGCTTGTTTCACACCTGCTTGGAATTCCAGGTCTGTCTCGTCCTATCAGAATGCTAACACCGTGCTCACTGCAGCCTCAGGTCATGACTTTTACACAACCACATGGAATTGTTATGAGGATATATGCTACGCTGCATTGTCCAATGTTTTGTACCACAGAAGATACTCTTCTGGTGTCTATAGATATTTCTTAGTTTTATTTTACTGTGAATATAATATATTCTATAAACCCATGGTTGTGTATTTAAAAGTTACTTGGCAAGGAACCAAAGTAATGCATATTCAGTCATCTGGTCCACCATCTGCCACAAATATGTTATTTGGTTAACACTAAAGCTTTGATACAGATTAATTCATAGGGCTTTATAAGAATCAACCTAAAAACAGAACCTTAAAGTGTAGCCTGTCTAATTTGCTATAAGCTTGTCTTTACAATAAAACTCAGACACAGAGTCGGTGCTTTTTCTATGCTTAAAACATCCACTTGGGCAAATAGCACTATTACAGGTTACATGCTGGTTTGCTTGTATTATTAAAACACAAACTCAGTATTATTTCACTGAGGTTGTTCAATCCATATATACCATCTTAATCACATTAGATTTTGAGCTTAATCACATTAAGCTCAAAATTTCATCTCCTCCAAAAAGTCTCCCCTAATATTTATGTGCTCATAATAATGTTTGGCTCTCTGTCAACAGGACGATTTTACATTCAATGTATATAATATTTACCAAGCGTACCCTAGTGTGAAGGTTACGGGTACATTCTTAAATGGTCATACCTTATAGCTTCTTTTTCTTTGGAAAGGCTTTGGAGACCTTGTATGGGAGCTTCACTGCAAGGATGGCCTCCAGCAAGTTTCCCCTCTGTATGTTCATGCCAATGGTCTCATTCAGAGACAGAGTTTTTTTCCTTCTCCCTAAATCTGGACTAGCCAACAGAAATCAAGAAAATGGCATACTGGGACTTCTAAGCCTAGGCATGAGAAGATTGGCAGCTTCCTTTTGAAATGCTTACTATCTAGATGATGCCACTTAGAACCCAGTGTTCCCTCTGTGAGACACCCATGCTACGTGCAGAAGACATGTTACTCCAGCCGACATGCCCAGATGAAGTCCCAGATGAGAGCCCAGCTCTCCTGCCAGTCCACGCCACAGTCCAACTGCATAGCCCCCAGATGACTCAGCACACTGCTGGAGTCACATGGAGCAGAAGACCCAACCAGCTTAGTCTAGGCAACCCAAAACAAAGAACCATGATAAATGAGAAATGGTCCCTTTATAGTATTAAGCTGGATGCTGGATAATATTAGATAAATAAAATGTTTTGTCAGGACCCTGTGCCTACCAGGGGGTAGGATCTCAGTGGGCAGGTATCTTATGTGAGGGAAAAAATTATTGCCGGTACTGAGAATAAAATTGACCAAGGAACTTCTTTATGGGCCTACCAATAGTTGGGATTTCCCAGAGAACAAAAAGTCTATCAAAATTCATCACTCTGGCCAGGGAGAAGCAGGTGGGGATTCTAAAAATATCTGCATTTTTGCTCCTATCAATATTATTTCTACACTTGTCAATACATGATTTTTATATTTGTTTTGTGGGGTTTCCTTTTGTATTTTTCCCCCATTTACATGGTAAGCTATTCAGAGTAATGGGAACCAGTACAGGCTTCTTCCTGCAGTGTAACCTTGACACTGTACTTGAGTCTCTGCGGCTTGTTCTTCTGTCTGTAAATTGAGAATAGTGATACCGACTTGCAGGATTGTATAAGGATGAAGTAAGCAGACAAGTGTTTCCTACAACATCTTCAACACACTTACAAATTTATGCTTTGTATCTACAGTTTTGCAGTATATATTAAATATTTTTTGTTTTGTCTTGTATATTATGAAGACTTGGCATGTTTAAAGGATGAGAATTTTGATTTAGGTATGGAAACAATGTGATATTTGTCACATTTTTTCCCCTGGAGGCTTTTCTGGCAGAGTATAAATGGATACTTTGTCTCAGGGGATAAATCATAGCATTACAACAAACTGAAGAGTCCCAAGGCAAATAGTTTCCTGAAGTGAATATGATTAAAATCAGTAGGGGGGTGATGGATCACTGACCTAAAAGTTTAGATACACAACTGTTAGAATGGCCTTCTAGCCAGGCGAGGCTACAGTGTTACAAATGGCTCTGAGACACAGTAATGAAACTCGTCTCCTTAGGACACAGAGTTTGAAATGGTGCCTTTTTGTAACCAGGTACAACACTGAGACTCGTACTTTTTAGTTGTATCATATTTTCTTATTATTTAGAAATTGAATCAATTTGAATAAATATTGGGTTGGCAAAAAATTAGTTTCCTCCCCTGTAAGATGGCATTAGTAGCACATAGTTGTCTTTAACTTCATTCGAAACAATTTTGTTAGATTGTATTGTGACAGCTGTCATATCACCATGCATTTAAAAAAATATCAAAATTGGTGAATCTTTGTGTAGCCATTTTAATATTGAAGATGGAAGAAAATATGCAACATTTTCAGGATATTATGCTTTATTATTTCTAGAAAGGTAAAAACGCAGCTGAAACAGACAAAAAAGATTTGTGCAGTGTATGGACAAGGTGCTGTGACTGATCAAATGTGTCAAAAGTAGTTTGTGGTTTCTTGCTGGAGACTTCTTGCTGGACAATGCTCCACAGTCAGGCAGATAAGTTGAAGTTGATAACGATTAAATTGAGACATTAATTGAGAGCAATCAATGTTATACCACACGAGAGATAGCCAACATACTCAAACTATCCAGATCAATACAGTTATTGGAGAAAATGAAAAATGTGCCTTTTATTTTATAGAAATAAACTAAATGGACTTTTTGGCCAACCAATAATTCAGATAATGGCATCTTGTGAACCATGAGCACCGAATCTTTGATTTGAAAAAAAACTGAACTTTGAAATGTTAGCATTCTTTTGACTTAACACAGGATGCAGAAAATCTGAGCTCTTTGTTATCTAAAGTTACCTATGAGGAAATTATAGCTGTGAACTTCTCAGCTCCTGTAATGTTCCATGTCCCAGGAAACTGACTCCTCTTAAGGAAAGCTCTCTTGCAGGATGCTTTGACTTGTATACCATTAAAAGTGAGAGGGTCGGTGCTCCTAAAGAATTTGAGGAGCCTATTACATGAAAATTTAACTAAACAGATGTGGCCTGAAGTTATTTAAGTGTAGATGAATCATTTGCTTTTTCTTTTATTCCTCCAAATGGCATGCTTTCTTGAGGTTTTTGAAACTAGGTGCTATTTGTGAGACACAGAGGATGCACCTGACTCTTTCAGGTGTGCTTGTGTATCTTATAGCTCAGATCTATGTAACTGCATAGATGTAGGTATTTGGAAGAGTGAATGAGTACTGAGTACCTTCCCAAGGAACAAAATGAGGAGGAACACAGGAAAATGAACTAGGGAATAAAGCACAGGAAGTAATCACTGTACTCACTATTCCTACCCAAAGTCTCAGAAATAAGTTCCTTCCATACTGGAAGAAAGAAAAGTCTTTCTCTCCTGCCCTTCCTGAGGACCTGGGCCAACATTGTGACGTGCAAGGGAAAGCTAAGTTGCTCTGTTCCACTTCAGTGTTCTTCCCTTGCTCTTCCGCCTATTTGGAATGTTTTTCCTCTCATATTGGGCACCCAGGTTCCTGTTCATCTGTCAGATTTCCACCTAAATGTCACCCCTTCAGAGAAGCTTTTCATCTGAAGAACATCCCAACCCCATGCTGCATCATACTCACTTTATTTACCTGGTAACAGGTATCGCTATCTCTGACTATTAATCCTACCTGTAGTCCATCTGCCCACTAGAATATGACCTGTTCTAAAGCAGAAATTACCTCACTTATCAATTTATGTCCCCGGTGCATATGCAGGAGTATTTACACAAATATTAGTCAAATGCACAAATGAGAGCCTTAGGTACACTTGCAAGTGTTTACCTTCAGGGCGTGTCTCTAAAGCTGCCTTGTCTATGAAGTCATGAGGAAAGGGGGTCTGGGGCTACACGGAGACTCTTTGCGGGGAGGAGATTAAATTTTCTGCATGTGGCTCCCCACTTTGGAGATTTCCTCTGGCTAGCTTCAGATTCCAGAACACCTCCTGCTGTCATGCAGAACACGTCTTGATTGCCTTGCTCATCTCTGATTTCATGTGTGCCCTCTGAGCACTCAATTTAGTATCGCTTAATTCAGACATAATTGAGAAGGGAGATGAGCTGCTCCTGGTACAGATGCACGTATCCCCAAAACAAACAAACAAAAAAAGAAAACAAAAATAATGAGCAAGGAAAATTCCATGCATTACTCTAAGGGAAAAAAAAAATCATCTTAGAGATGGAAGATATGAGTTTCAGGCCTTGCTCCACAGCTTGTATTCCCATAATAAAGTCACATGGCCTCACTGAGCCTCAATTCTGTTAACTATTTTGTGGGGGTAAGAGCAACCATCCTAACTTGGTCTCAGAGTTTCTATGAGAAATTATGCCCTGGAAAGCACTTGGAAGACTGTAAATATCTCTATCCTTAAAAGGAATTGTTTTCAGAATATAACTTTGATATTAAGCTCCATAGCTTGTACACAAAATCCTGTGAAGTGAAGACATACATTAAATACAAGTTCCACACTCTCTTATGGTCCTGGCCACTGAGAAAGCCAGTATTAGTAATGTATGTTTATTCAACAAACATATATTAAATATTTGTATGCTCCAGGCTCTAGGCTAGACACTGGGGGAGTAAGATAGACATTGTATCTGTCCATAAAGCTCACAATCCAGTGGAGGAGATGAGCTGGGAATAGTGATAGCATAGAAAAAGTGTATGTCTAGGTCAGTGCTGGGTACTACAGGAAGGATGAGCAAAAACATCATTTCCTGAAGGAAATATGTATAACCCAAAACCTGAAGTAGAAACAGGAATGATGAGGATAAAGGGAGGGGGAAACAGAGCTTAGGAATGCTTCAAAGGGATATGGGACTTCTGAAGTCTAGGAGTGCCCACAAGAATTCATAGAGATTTTGAGGAAAATAGAAATGGTAGGTATGGATGAAGCTCAGTGTGTAAGATTGGGAGTGAGGTGAGGAAGCTAGGTCGGAGCCAGGAACTGATAAAGCTGAAAGTTTCTTGTAAGGTTGATACAGGAATCTTGAAGGATATCAGAAATGATAGCAAAATAAGATTATTTGAGAAGGGTCACTTTGACTACAGTAGTGCATATAGGGAAAGTGGTTCCAGGGATTAAGCTAAGAGGTCGATTCAGGAACCTAGGCAAGAGATGGAAGAGAGTGATGTCCATGAGGGTGGAGAGAAATTTAGGTGTTTGGTTTAGTGAGGGGTGTGAGCAAGACCACACTGTCAGAGTTTCCTCTGCCTCACCCTGGGTGGAGGCTACCCCTCTCATTCTAAGATCCAGTGTCTCAAATACTATTGTTCCCTGAATACTATTGTTCCTAAAGCTTCAGACTTTAAACTATACCAGCCTCTCAACCAGGACATAGAAGTAACTTCAGAGTGGTTTGACTATTTTTCTTGGATCTGTTCTTAAATATCCTATTGGGTTTAGGAAAAATACCTGATGCATATGAAATTTTGTTCTGTGACTTCTTCTTCGGAGAAACTTATATAGGAAAACTGCACTTTAAAAATTAAAGTGAATGCATCAGTTTCGATTTATCCATAGGGTGTGGGGATTATTTGCTTATTTAACCAAATATTGAGCAATAGTGAAATTGTCATTGTTGCTGAAACTATTAGAACACAATAAATACACTTAATGCTAAAATAGTTAATATTATTTACAATTTTCAATTGATGTTCTAAAATATAGTGAATGTTAGGCCTTAGAGAGTCAGTAGTCATGATGGAAACGGTACTTCTTACGTGACTGTGGATGTCGAAGGAATGAGAGGTTGGAATGACAGATCTCTGCTCACACTGATGCCTACCCTGCAAGAGCCTTGTTTGAATCAGTCCTTGCTACTGTTCATCTCTTTTCATAAAAACCATTTGTGGGATGTATTAGAAATGTAGAGACACAGCTGTCTATACTGCTCAGTTACTTAGATGCCAGGTAAGTACTAAAATCCTAAAATTAAAAAAAATCAATATAAGGACTTGAATTATTAGAAAAGAAAGATACTAGAATAATCATAGTAGTCACATGTACTAAACATTCATGATTTGTCAGACATCGGCCAGCAAGTGACAGAAGAGAGATCTGAACCCAGGTCTAACTTTTAAAAAAAATGGTTTTCTTTAAAGATTTTACTTATTTATTTTTGGAGAAAGGGGAAGGGAGGGAGAAAGAGAGGGAGAGAAACATCCAGCGGTTGCCTCTCACATGCCCCCAAATGGTAAACTGGCCTGCAACCCAGGGGTGTGCCCTGTCTGGGAGCCCAGCTGCGACCTTTGGGTTTGCAGGCCGGTGCTCAGTCCACTGAGCCACACCAGCCAGGACCCCAGGCCCAGCTCTAAAGTCTATTATTGCATGCAGTTTCCCTGGGGTTTTGAACTAGCATCCTGTGCTAGTTCGTATTTTTAGGTCCAAAACAGAGCCTAAGTTCATATTTTGCTGGCTTTATGTGGGCCCACATAATGTTTTAATTTCGTCAATTAATTGCCAACATTTTAAAATTAAGCTGCTTTACTTGTGCCTTGAATTTCTAACTTCTTTTAGAAAATTGTGAGATATGACCTTGGTTTCTTGCAGAAAAACAATCGGTGGGAGTTTGGCTTCAGTATTAACAGTAGAGCACAGCATAGCATACTGCAATATAGTATGAAGTTTATATCTTGCACTCTCCAAGTTACCAGAGTTCTCACTATTTCCCATTGTATTTCCATCCCTGAAGCCAAGTGCCAGCTATCGTTGATAAGTGCTTGCCTTATAATTTTTCCTAGGATAGAATCAAAAAGAATGTTAACTACTTGTTACGTATTCATGTTTCTCTAACATTAAAAAACCTAAAAGGTAGCCAGAGAAGGCAACATATTTAAAGAAAAATTAGAGAAAAATTAATTCTTTGAGGCTTTGAAAAATGCTGCTTATTTACATGGACTTCCTGGCCCATTGAATCTGTGACACCTGTTCAATCTTTCTTTTTTGTTCACTATAACTTCAGAATGGGGGCCCGAGAGGCCCGAAATGGATGCCTGAGCGTGTTTTTAAAGCTCCCAGTAATCTTAAAGCAGGTTGAGAATCACTGGGTTAACAACAGAACTGGCTACTGCCAGAGCCTGGTGTTCTGCCCTAAAAATGAAGCAAATGCATGGTGACTCATTTGGGAGCAGAGAAGCAGGCTGGCTGTCAGCTCACCCCAGCAGCAGGACAAAGCCCTCTTCCAATCCAGTGAGAAAAGGCCTTTTGTGTTTTCCTTTCATTTTACATTTTCTAAGCTCCGCTTTTTTCTATTTACTCTTTTTTGGCAAATATTTTTTTAAAATCTGTCCAATTAACACAGCCACTAGCTTACTTATAACAGGACTGCAGTTGGGAGCAGCTGTGTTTAGTGTTGGTGAGTCATCACCCCTCCGGCAGGAAGGGCGTAGTTGACATAGTGAGGAGCGATGGAAAGGTGAGCCATCTCCTACTGGACTTGAAACTCAGAAAGTTACAGGGTCATTATATTTTTCCTGAAAATGAAATGAAAGTATGCTAGAATAAATCTTGCAGGGCCCCTACTGTTGACAGCCAGGGGGAAGAGAGAGTGAGAATATGTACAAACTGAAAAGAGAAAAGTGCTCAGGTTTCCTATACACAGGCAGCAAGTGCACAGGGCATAACACAACAGAGCCTTCAGAATTCCCTCAAGAGTTTCACACATCAGTTTGGAAGATACACTGACAGCAAGGGAATTAAGTGAGGAATCTGTCTTAGAAGTGACAGCTCAACCGACTTCTGATCTAGCGTTTCTCCTTAAAAAGGACATTTTTATGTGACTTACTGAGCATAAAGTGAAGATCTAAATTTCATGACCAAAAATAGGAAGCATATCAAATTAACCTGTTTAAATATTTAACACTCGGGAGGTAAAGCTCTTGACCTTGATATCTAATTATCAGTTCAGTTATGAGTAAATTATCAATCATGTTGAAGCATTCACCATCTTTCAGTACTAACTGATCACTCGATTTGGAGAAAACATCCAACTAGGCACTCTGGGTTGGCATCACCTAGTAATTGCTTGAACTGATTGCTGAAGATTCTTGAAATCTCAGGATGGGTTTTATTTTAGTGGATAATTTTAACTTCGACAGCAGCAATAGAATCCATGAACACACATAGTACAACCACATTAAAATATTTAGCTTACAATATTAAATATCTGTTGTGTGCTATACCTCACATCTCCTGTACTTCAAGTATTTGGATGCAGGGAGACAATTATATTAGCAAGTGAAGTGACCACATCTCGGTTTTCATGGTTCTTTCTATTCTATGGAGTTCTACTTTATTTATGTTTAATCCGTGGATCTAACTGACCCATAAGTAAGTACTGTCATCCCATTGTCACTTGTGTCAGTTCTATGCCAAAAGGAATTCCCAATTTGGGGTGCAGTGAAGATGGAAAAATTACTCAATGCTAACAGCTTAATTGCAATACAGTACAACTATTGAGCAGCCCTGGGGCAAGGCCCCTTCCAGGTAGACAGCTCTGCTCTGCCCCTGTGCTGGTCAGCTCCATTCTGGGTGAGACACCTTTGGTGTTTCAGTTTCAGCAGGGGAAACACAGCCTTCAGTCTTCAGTGAAAAGGAAAAGTGCACTCTCCGAGTAGAGGGGAGCTGGTTCTTAGAGACAGAAGGCCCCAACCCTGGTCCCTTATTGGTCCATCCCGATGCCAATGAGTATTCCAAATTCTTACAGTTTCATTGGTCCAACAGGCACTCCCCTGACTGATCAAAATGAAGCTGTCTGATTGGTAGATGAAGTTACTAGGGGGCGGGAATATATCTGCACAGATCCAATTGGACAGGGAACTCCTTTAAGAAGGGCTTGCTCAGACGACAGGGAACACAGTGCAGTTCAGTGCAGAAGCAAGTAGTTCAGTGCAAGCTACTCCCTAAAGTGCAATTTGCCTGAGAGGGCCCTGGATAGAGATGGCTTCTAGGCTTTGTTTCTTAAATTTGAGCCCAGTTAAGTCACCAGGATCACTTTCTTGTAGGTGTCCTTTTTCTTAAGGTCCACAGTGGTGATTTTTCCAAGTATTCTATACATTTGCACTTATGCCATTTAATAATTAAGTTATGAACCCTAAAATCACTTAGATTTGATCTGAATCTCAGCTCATGTATGTACAAGTTATATGACCTAGGACAGCTTGCTGAGTATTTCTAAATTTCAGTTTCCTCATGTGTAAAAGTGAAATAATAATGGTCTCTACTCCATAAAGCCATTGTAAAGAATAAGTGAGATAATGTGTGTTTAAAACAAACAAACGTATCTGGATAACAATCAGTACTTACCGTTAGATATCATCGTCGTATCCGCCATTACCATCAGATCTTTGCCTACCAAATATGGTTTATGTATAAGAGCACTGCTTTCACAGCTTCCCTTTTTTGAAACCTCCAGTGTTTGCAGTTAGAATTTATCTCTCTCTCCACAACTTTCCTCAGCATTTTGTTTAAACATTTATTACTCTAAAACTAAATTACAGTCTGGGTTGTTACAGAATTTATTTGCCTAATATGCAGTGAACTCCTTAAGAGCAGTTTCCATGTCTTATTTATTTTTATTTCCTCAGGACATAATAAAATGCCTGATACCTAGAACATGCTTCTTGTGTTAAGTGTTTCTAGGCGACTAAATACTATTTCAAAATTGGTTTATCCATGTACTGCTGAGCTCCACTGTGATAAAGATCCTCTTTATAATCAAAGAGGATACAAAAGAAAAACAGGAAAGCAAAATAGAAAACAATGACTAGAATATTCATGCAATTTAGTAGTATTTATTTGTAGTTGTAAAAAAGTTATCACTAGAAAATGTCAAGAAGTAGAAAAAATATTTACCAATGATCCCTCCACTACAAGACAATCACATGTTTTTTGACATGTGCATTTTTTAGGGTTTTAATATATTTTTAACAAAGGTAATGTCACGCATGTGCATACACACATTTAAAATGTTACATTCTTCTCATTTCACTTCAAGTTAAATTAGTAAATCCCTCCAATAAAATTTAAAATCTTTTTTAAAATATTACTTTTAATATCTAGATAGATAATCATGTCATATGTGCATAAGAATTGTTTTATTCCTCCTTTTTCAATTTGTATGTTTGTAACCTGATAGCACGGGGTCTGGCCGCTTGCCACCATGTGTACACATAACATGAAAATTTGTGGAGAAGGAAATAGATTTTTATTAACAGGGTTCCCAATTTGAGGGGCCTGGGAGCATTCCTGTTCTGAGCCCTTCTCTTCCACAGGACATAAAACCTCCCTTGCTCCCAAAAAGACTGCAATCCAAAGCCACGTCCCAGAGTTCCCCATTACTGTTTATCTATCCTTTTAGAGCTTAAGCTGGCCTTGCAAGCAGGTCTCCATTCTTTCTAGGATATGCAGATGGGGATTTCAGAGTCACCATCATCTCACAGCAGCCCTCTCTCTCTCTTACGGTCTGGGATGCACTGCCAGGTCACTCCAGATGGTTGTGCAGAGGAAGGTCCATCTTCGAGGAACTTCCCAGCTCATGCCTCCATATGCTGCTCTCAGGGCAAGAACGTGGAAGCTGTACAGGACCTGTGCGCCATGCTGCACTGGGTTGTAGCATCCCAAGGGCTGGAGCCCGGTGAGGCCTGTGTTCTAGCACGGGACCCTGCCTCCGGGAGCTAGCTTCCAACCGTGCAGGGTCTAAGCCCCAGCTGAGTCTGGTGTCTGCCATCCCTGCCTGTGTGGAGAAAAAGATTAAATTATGAATTAAATTTGTTAATAGATACACAGTTATTCAAAATATGTTTTTGTATTCTGTATTTTGGCCTTTTTAAGAAATGCTTCAATTTCATCTCAGTTGTCAAATATAAGTGCATAGAGTTGTTTGTTTTATTTCCTTAATATAATTCCTATATTTGCAAAGTCTGTGTTGATAATCTTCTTTCCTTGTTAGTCTTCCAAGAAATTTCTGTTTCATTTTCTTGACTTTCACTGGGTTACATTCCCCTCCCCACTGCACACGTGGTATTTGGCTGGAGTATAGTAGTACAGTAGTTATTGTCTATCTTGCTATGCTTCCTCTTTCCTGGTCCTTTATCTAGACATAGCAGGCTTTATTAGGGCTTTTTTGTATCTGTATGTGTGTATGACCATTATTGTTTCTGGTTTGTTGGTTTTTTCAGCTCTAAGTCTGGGACATATGAGGTAAAAAGAGAATCCAAGGAACTCACCACCATGTTGTTTGACAGGTCCCAAGTTCCCTAATATAACAGCATTTTTTCCTCCGCTTTTCAGTGTCCTTCTATGGTTATTTTATATATAATATCCAACCTGTTCAATTATGCTTCGTGAAATGAATAGGGTAAAAATGCATTTATCCACTTTCTAGAAATGGAACTCTAAACACAAGTACAAGGGGAGACCCTCCAAAAACCAGAATTATCTTTTGGAGAGTGGGCGCCTTGTAGTACAGGCTTTCTGTGCTACGTGAGTATTCTAGGAACCCACCTGTTATCTGTATACCAATAGACATTGTTGTGAGTGGATGTGTTTGTCTTCAATGAACATTTTTTGAAGACTCAATGTGTTTATTACTTCATGATGGGTGATTTACAAGCACACCTGCCCACACTGTGCTGAGTGTTCAGCAGGTTTTGACCAGAAATGGTGTGACCCCCACACCCCACCCATTATTCACCTGATCTCACCCCAAGTGACTTTTTTTGTCGTTTCCCTAGATAAAAAAAGTACTTGAAGCAAAACGTTTTGTTGATGTAGACGAAGGGAAATAAAAAATGGCAGAAACAGTAAAAGGCATCAAAATCAACAAGTTCAAAAACTGTTTTGAGCAGTGGAAAAAATGTCTTGATAGGTATATTGCATCAAATGGAGAGTACTTTGAAGGTGACTGAAGTTTAAACATGTAACAATAAATACACAATTTTTAATATATAAATTCTGGTTTTTTTCAGAGTCCCCCCTCATATTTATATGTGCAAGATCTGTAGGTTAACAACTGCAAAATGTGGGTGAAAGAAGTCTAAGAACTAAGTAAATTGAAAAATATATAATGTATATGAATTTTAAGACAATATTATTAAGATACAAATTCTATCCAAACTGATCTATAGATTAAAATGCTATACCAATCAAAATCTCAGCAGAATTTTTAGTAGAAATCAACAAGCTGTTTCTAAAACTTATATTTAATAAAAGAATCCACAGTAGCCAAATACCTTTTTTAAAAAGAAAAACATTGAGGAGTTCGCACTAATGATTTCAATGCTTGAGATAAAGCTATGTTCATCAGGACAGAGCCAGCAAAAGGAAAGGTACATACATGAATGGAAAATAATACAAAATCTAAAAATAGATCCACACATATATAGCCAATTGATTTTCATAAAGGTGTACAAATCAATGCAGGAAAAAATCTTGTCAACAGACACTGGGACATGTATATAAATAATTAACTGTGATCTATAATTCACATCACATGCAAAAATGAATTCAGAATGGATCACACACCTAAACACAAAATCTTCACCAAAGAAGATATAGAAATGACAACCATATGTAAAGAATCTCAATCTCATTAGACATTAAGAAGTGAAAATTAAAATGATAATGAAATACCATTTAGTACTTAAATAAGCTTAAAATGACTTTAAAAAGTCTATTAAGGTTATAGACACTTGGAACTCTCATACATTTGTTCAAAGGGCAAAATGGTATAGCAACTTTGAAAATCAGTGTAGTAATTTCTTATAAAGTTGAAATATATTACATAAGACCCAGCAATACCACTTCTTAATATTTGCTCAAGTGAAATGAGAACATGTGTTCATACAAAAACTTGTACACAATTGTTCATAGAAGTTTTATTCAGAATTGTCCAAAAGTGAAAATCCAACTGTTTATTAGCTAGTGAATAGATAAGGAAACAATAGTACAGTGGAATACTACTCAGCAATGAAATGAATGAATTACTGATACATGCAGCAATATGGATGAAACGCAAAAGCTTTATAGCAACTCAGATTGGCCTGACTCAAAAGGTTACACACTTTGTGGCTTCATGTATATGCTACCGTGGAGTTGATAGAAAGAAAAATCCTGACAGGTGATACAGACACAAAAAATTCTCAACTGATGGAAATGTTTAGTGTCTTGAATAGGGTGGTAGTTCTCACAGGACTGTATGTGATTATCAAAACTCACCTAATTGTACACTAGAAAAGGGTGACTGTTAAATGTCAGAAATATGTTGTAATAGTCACCTAGATCTCACTATTATTTAAAAAAATGGATTTTACTGAACCAAAAAAAAAAACTATGAAATCAGAGTTAAAGCACATTTTTTGTGACCATCAGTGCTCAGTGCCTTACAAGTCACCTGGTGATGATGAAGTCATTGAATGGGACACAATTCAGTAATATTTTCATCTTGCAGCAGCAGCCTCTTTTAAGCAAAAGAATTGTGGCTTTAAATTGAATGTGCAGAGGTCTGTGGAAAAAAAAGGTATTCTACAAAGTGTGAATTACTTTCAAAGTAAAACACTCGAGGACAGCATTATTATGATAAATTATGATTCTCTACTCGTTGTTCGCCTTTCTGTTGATCGGCTCATCTGTGTTGATTATTTTGCTTTTAACTTACATGTGTTAGAAGTAATTTGAAAGTACAGAAGTAAATTTACTAGTCATTTAATAAACAATATTATGCATCTATTAATAGACATATTTTTATTTACATTGTTTTATTGTTGTTCAATTACAGTTGTCTGTATTTTCTCCCCACCCTTCCCCCCACCCCCTCCAAACCCACCTCCCTCTCCTACTTCCACCCTCCCCCTAGGTTTTGTCCATGTGTCTTTATAGTAGTTCCTGAAAACCCTTCTCCCCACTGTCCCCTCTCCCTTTCCCTCTGGCTATTGTTAGATTGCTCTTAATTTCAATGACTCTTGTTATATTTTGTTTGCTTTTTTGGTGTTGTTGATTATGTTCCAGTTAAAGGTGGGATCATATAGTATTTGTCCCTCACCACCTGGATTAGATATATTTTTAAAGATCACTTATTTATTTTTAGAGAGGGGAAAGGAGGGAGAGAAACATCAATGTGTGGTTGCCTTTCCCTTGCCCCCAACTGGGGACCTGGCCAGGAACCCAGGCATGTGCCTGACTGGGAGGCTGTGTGATATGAAACCTGAAAACTGTTTTGGTTGTTTAACTCTTCCAAAATTCCATGAGCTCTTTTGTCTGAATTTCCATCACTTTTCAACCAAAGTCATAACTGCCTTAAGTTGTGGATAGGAATTATTTAACAGAGAAATGACATTTTTAAAGATTAATTTTGGGGGGACAATGGAAAAGAGATTGGATTCAAGTGAAGACACAGGTCCAAAGAATATATGTAAATTTCCTAAATTACAAAGAAAATTCTCAAAGTCAAGACTGATTTTGTGTCTAGTGATGTTTAATTATACCATACATCTGTCCGTCATGTAATGGAATGCCACAAAAACAGGGAGTTCTGTGGCGAAACAGACAGAAAAGGCTTCTTTAAGAAAAAAAAATGGAAAGCTTTCCCATAGTTGACTGAGCTATCCTAGCTGTGCTTCCTTAATGGTTATATTGCAAGGAGATTGGCCTGCAGAGGAGGATGAGAAGACATACCCCATTTTAGCAAATGTCTTCTATAACTGATTCCACTCTATTATT